>JANUWG010000061.1:0-17407 GCA_025175695.1 Eugenia klotzschiana
AGCTTGTTTTTGTGATTATAATTTTTAGTTTTTTGGGGCAGGTTTTGTGTTTTGATAGAGGCCTGAGACTCTTGCTTTAGTGGAAAGATGTAAAATGCATAATTAAGGGCATGTGTTGATATCACATTGTATGCTTAGAATATGAACTTCTAGATCCTTGACCTTTTCCTTTCTCACTTTCGAGCCAAAAGTATTCGTATAAACTTTTTGGACAAGCATTTGGATTTTACTCCTTAGTTTGTTTGATAGGACAGGGATAGAAAGGGCCTTTTTGTCAAGGACTATGGGGTGCTTCATATAGCATGTTTAAGAAGAATTACGGAGGAAAGTCCTTTTGCTTTTGCACAAGAGTTAACTCCAATTGAAGTCTGTAACTTCTTCAACACTTATATGATCAAGCGGCATTTTCATATGGGCATCATTTAGTTTTATATATGAAGCAGAGTGGTTGATTTGCCTGACTCATATCATGAATTTTTGGCTGCCTTAAATATAAAAAGAGTTCCAGTCTCTTTCTAAATGTTATTGTGAGAAATAATTAGTATTATGCTGGTGGTCTCCAGTAGTAGTGCGGGACAATAAATCCTTTTTCTATATGGCCAATATGGATGAAAGTATTGGAGGTCCTTGTTTACCAGCTATATTATCATTACAATGTCTGGTTGTCAAGCTAGGTATGTAGGTATATTATCCGACCAAAAAAAAAAAGCTAGGTATATAAGGAAATCTATATTGTTAGATTGTCTAATGTCAATAGGTTGTTTGGCATGCATAATATTGGCCTTTGCGAAACTCGTGTGTTTTAAGTCTCCTATATTGTAGATCAGTGAGATGTTATATACATCTGTGTCAGTGATTTGCATGGAAGTTCTTGCATCTGAGTTGTGAACGAATTTTAAACTGGAGTTTATTTGATCATTTCTTGCAGGTTGTGGAACTTCTTATTCGGAAATTGGAAAGTGAGCCTAGTTTCCATAGAAGAGTGGACTTGTTTTTTCTTGTTGATTCTATTACTCAGTGTTCGCATAA
This sequence comes from Eugenia klotzschiana, assembly GCA_025175695.1. NCBI lineage: Eukaryota > Viridiplantae > Streptophyta > Magnoliopsida > Myrtales > Myrtaceae > Eugenia > Eugenia klotzschiana. Next base: position 1,030 of record JANUWG010000061.1, read on the forward strand.
CCAGAAAGGTGAGTTAATTATCTCTGAGTATACAAATGTTGCTAAATCCATTTTTTCTTTTTTGGAATATTGTTCCCTTTTTTGGAGGCCAGGAGAGAAGAGGTGTTCTGGAGAAAGGGTTTGGTTGTCAGGCCTCTTCTTTAGCTGTTTTGGCATGAAATAAAGTTGGAACCTCCTTTTTTATCACTAGAAAATTAGGAGCTTCTTAAAAACTTGGAAGGTGTTTCTTTGGTCTCGCTGAATGATGGTAGGATGGTCCTAAATTCTTAAAGCACGAAATAGCATATCTTCGAAATGCTTTTGACTTTCTAATGAGTAAGAGGAATGGTTACAAACATTTTTGAAGATAAAGCTAAACCAGATGGGACAAAAGTGGCTAGTTTTTGTACCTATTCCTCTCCCCCGCCAAGGATGTGGAGACCAAAGAGTTTGTGATTTTTTTTTTTAATTTCAATCTATTTTTCCTAGCCAAACAGAAAGAAAGAAGACAAGGTCGAAAAGCTATAGCACTAATTGATACATTTGTCACAGCAAAATCTGACCACAACAAGGTTATTAATTCGAGGATTGGTCTCCAGATTTTTCATTTATTGGCTCTGGATTTCCGGAAGCAGCAAGACAATTGAGTATTTATTCCATGGTATTGTACAAACTTTAGGTATTGCAGGAGCATCGTACATTCCTACTGTTCAAGCAGCTTTATCGCGTCTTCTTGGAGCTGCTGCTCCACCTGGAGCTACTGCTCGTGAAAACCGCCGCCAATGTCTCAAGGTTTCCTTTTTGTTAACTTTCAGTGGAGGAGTTTACCTTATAGTTTTGGTTTTTTTCTCTAAAGCTAATCTTTTCTCCTTATTAGGTTTTACGCTTGTGGCTTGAGCGGAAAATCTTGCCTGAATCTATTCTTCGGCAGTACATGGATGACATTGGAGTTTCGAATGATGAAGCAACTAGTGGATCCTCACACAAACGTCCTTCTCGTGCTGAACGTGCCGTGGACGATCCCATTAGGGAAATGGAAGGCATGATGGTAGATGAATATGGGAGGTTTGTGACGTCCTTCTCGTCTTTCTTCATTTAGGTTATTTTCTCTTTGGATACCATGATCCAAATGGATTCTCAAGATATGCTAGCTAGGCTAAGCAAAACAGTGAGAAATCTGATGGTTTGGCATGAGCAATTTGCATGCTGAGGTTCTTGTGGATAATTCTTGATATTACCCATCTGCATTGGCTTGTTCATGTCAAAGTTTGGCACTCCTGCTTCACTCAACTTTTGTTGTTATATCTGCATTCTACTTTAAGACCTGGACATGCAGCATCAGTTCAAATTTATTTATTTTTGGTTTAGTCTCATGGAATTTGGTAATAGACATATAATCTGGAGATCTTACTTCTCCTCAGTGGGTTTCATTCTTCCTGACTGAGGTCAGGAAGTCAGAAAAAGGGGAGACTATCACTTGTTCTGAACTTCTCATTTCTCATAGATATACAATGTTGGTTAAGGTGTATGGAAATTGCCTCCTGCCTCTTCAGCCTGCCCTAATGCCTATAGCAATAACTAATTTCTAGACATTGATGACTTATTTGGTTTGCAGACTTTTTATCCAGTTTTGTAGTTTCAGTTAGCAGAATCCCATACAACTTCTAAGTGAGAAACAAACATAATTTGGCCATAACATCCTCTTAGATCCATAAATGATTTCAGCCTGGGAAAAGGGGAGGACATATGGTCTATGTTCTCCTGAAGCTGAAGTTGTTTATGTAAGTTGAATGTGATTAGGTTTGTAAATGGCTTGCTTATCCCCTTTGATGCCTCTTAAATGAATTGTCTATGTAAGAAAAAGAAGAACTTAAATGCGGTTAGGTTACAGTTTATTCTTGGCACTAGCTTAACTACTTTATGCTGCTTGTAAGTGTGTTAACCTGCCGTGGGTTGTGGACAGTAGACTGCAAGAGTCAATAGTTTCTCACACTCATCCTCTTTCCCCACCAAATCCTGCGGTATTTAGATTCTTACCCTTGGAACCCAGTTTTTGTTGCCTTTCATTGGCAGTAAAGAGTGTTGTCCATAATGTGAGGATACTATCAGTCTATGCTAAGCTCATTAAGATTACGGTCAGAATTCCAACCGATAAATCAGATTACAGGGTACCAATTGTTTGAATTAGAATCTTCTGCATCGAAGGAACCCTTCACCATATGGATAGACATGTGATCTATCGAGCAATACTCAGGTGTGAATGAAGTCTTAAAGATCGCAGGGAAGTCATAAAACTTAGTTTCTTTTGATTGCTGAAATTCATAAGAACATTGCTCTCCGTAGTAATTTGGGTGATATCATTGTCTGTATGCTGGACAATACTCTCCGCTGGACTCTATGAATATGTAGCTATTGAAATACTATCCTGCATATATCTTGACAATAGGTCCTAAATGCTCTTTGTATTCATGTGGTTTCCCTTCACCTATTAACTTAAGCTTTTGGATTGGACTTTCTAACATGGTATTAGAGCCAATGTTATCCCTCTTGCGAATGTGCTTGGTCAAAATTCCACGTGTTGCTCGTCATCCGGCTTGCACGTGAGAAGGGGTGTTGAAGTATTATCTCACATTACTTGACAATGTGTTGTAAATGCTTTCTATATTCATGTGGTCTCTCTCTACCTATCGGCTTAAGTTTTTGGGTTGACTTTCTAAGGGTAGTATTTGTTACTGTTAATTTTTTGGTAATTATATTTCTGTCTCTTTGATTGCTAGTTGTACTCTATTGCAATGTACTGTTTCTTTCACATGTATAGTGCCTGATCTCATAGCTTGATTGCAGTGCCTGTAGAATATTGAGATAGACATTTATTAACACGTGCTGTTTTACTTCTGAAGTTTGTGAGCTACTGTGGCGGCTTTTTTATAGGTCTTTTGGTTTTCAAACCTTCACCTTTTATTATCGAAAATCATTTGACTTTCTCTTTTTTACCAGCAATGCTACATTTCAGTTGCCTGGTTTTCTACCGTCTCGTATATTTGAAGATGACGATGATGAGGAAGAAGAGCATGAAGATTTTCCTAGCATTCCTTGTAAAGAAACAATTGAGGCGTCACCAGTTGAGTCCAACCTTGGATCGGCAGAGCAAAGAACATATGAAGTTACTCCAAATGACAGGAGACATTGCATCTTAGAGGATGTGGATGGTGAGCTTGAAATGGAGGATGTTTCAGGGCCCCCCAGGGAAGAAAAACTCTGGATCCGGCATGGTGCTGAAATGGAGTCACAGGAGCCTGAGCCCAGCAATTCTGTTGAGTTCACCTCTCTTTCAGAGGGCTCACCACCATTGCCATTTGAGTCTCCTCCTCCACCTCCTCCTTTGCCATCTTCTCCTCCTCCGCTTCCTCCACCGCCGCCGCTATCCCCCTCTCCGCCTCCACCACCACCTCCATCTCAGCCATCTCTCCCGCCGCAGTTACCTCTTCCTCCAGCACCTCCCTTGGTGCCTCCTCCTATATTGGTAACCCAAACTCCAATGCCACCTCACCATTCACTTCCATCTCAGTCACTCGCGTCGCTCCCATCGTCATTCCATTCTTCACCACATTTGGCATATCAACCACCTCTTCCTCCTGAATACTGTGCTCCCCCTACTGTAAGCTTTTTTATTTTGTTGCTGTCATTTCTCAGTGTTTTATTAGAGTTCACCTTGGGCTCACACTTCTATATTGCAGGGGAACCAGTCAGTGCAAATGACCGCAAATAATCCTCATGATGCTTCTGCAAAGGGTGACTTAGCAAAACAGCAATCATCTTACTTTACTTCGGCTGGTGGCAGCTGTCAAGAATCATCAGGATTTAATGCTTCAAGGCTGCCGGATTATGGGCATGGTGATTTGTATCTAAATCCTCAAGCTTCTCAAGCCAATCAACTGTTTCAACAAGGAAGTAGACCTTATACTCAAAGACCCTTGCATGCTGTGCCACCTCAAACTGGGGCAACTCATTATTCATATGCAAACCCACCCATTCAGCAACATCCTCAGCACCCATACCCTCACCAGTTCGCTTTGCCTCCCCCTGATGGTGGGAGGCGATTTGGCGCTGATGAACCATGGAGAACGAACTCTGTTGAATTTAATACTGATAATCAGAATGGTCCTTGGATAAATGGAGTAAGAGGTTCTTCAGGATCGGGTGGAGTTTATCCTCAAGAAGGTACTGTACAATTATTTTTTATATGTCTATAAGTGTTCTTGTAGTGCTAAACAATTTTGTGTGCAACATACTGGTATACTACAATTTTTTATTGCATCACATCATGTTTGCATGATAAGTAACTCTATTTAATCACGGCTGTGTTATTAAGTGTTTGAATCCTTATTCATGTGCACCGGGAGATCTGGGACTTGATGTTTATCAAGGGAACCCAAGCATTTGGCGGCCCTTTTAGCATGGAATTTTCACTTGATATTTTTCAACTGGTGTTACGCAATTGTTCAAATTTCTTCATGCTTTGTATTCTTCCATTTCACATATTTTTTTTTTTTTGGGTAAAGGACCATTTCACATATTATTATTATCAAACATTTGAAGATTTGTATAATATGAACTTCTCATTTTTTCAACATCAACATCAACATCACCTTTATCCCAAACCAGTTGGGGTCGGCGGTGAACTTCTCATTTTTTAAATGAAAAAAATGAAAATTTCTCATTTTTTTTAACCTTACCCAAAAAAAAACTTCTGATTTTTTAAATCTTTCTTTGTAAGTCTCTCTCTCTCTCTCTCTCTTATGCGCTTCTATTAGAAAGTCCAACCCAAAAACTTAAGTTGATAGGTGGAGAGAGACTACATGAATATAAATAGCATATAGGACTCATTATCAAGCGATGTGAGACAACAACTTCAACACCTCCTCTCACGTGCAAGCCGGACTACGAGCGGCACATGGAATTTGACTAACGGGGGGTGGACGCACATTTACGAAAGGGATAACATTGGCTCTGATGCCACGTTAGAAAATTCAACCCAAAAACTTAAGCTGATAGGTGGAAGGAGACCACATGAATATGAAGAGCATATAAGACCCATTATCAAGCGATGTGTGAAAACAACTTCAATAGCTTAAATTTATATTAGTGGGATGTATGTCTAATCTTTTGTCTCCCTTTCCTTGGTCTTCGTTTGAACCTCTTTTCTATTGATTCTAACCCCAATTTTTGGTTTCTTTCAAGTTCACCAGTAATTTAAGAAAAACTATTAGGTATTAAGAAATATAGGAATGGAACAGTCCTTCCATTTGTGAATTTTTATTTTACTATTTAATAACTAATGCACCTTTTAATTCTTCATTCCTCTTAATTCTTCTCTGGACTAGTTTTGGATTTTTATTGTTAACAGTGTAGACAAACTGGAATGTCCTCCTTGCATGCATGTTGAGATGAAATGAGCGGATTTACTATTTAATAACTAATACGCCTTTTAATTCTTCATTCCTCTTCATTCTTCTCTGGACTAGTTTCAGATTTTTATTGTTAACAGTGTAGACAAACTGGAATGTCCTCCATACATGCATGTTGAGATGAAATGAGTGGACTCTAGATAGAGGCAGATTTTCTCTAAAGTTGGTATGTTTGATTAAGGATGCCTAAGTTGAACTGCCTTTGATGTTTTGGACAATTCAAGTGAATGCTTGTCTGTTGGTGGACTACTTGGTTGAATGTTCACGTGTATGGTCAATTTGCACACTTTCAAATGTCTTATACATTCGCATGAGCTTCTTGAAAATAAAGTTTGCTCAAAAGTTCTTTTGGGTTCCTGGGAAAACGCAAGTTAATTAAGACACATGTTTGTTTAATGAGAAGACATTCCGCAGGTTTTTATACCTCACTATATGTTACTATGGCAGGTTACTTTCGGCCTCATTTTGAAAGACCACCAATGAATAATGTGGGTTTTCAGCTTTCGTCAGCTAACAATCATTTAGCTGCGCCGCCAGCCCCAGGTGGTTATATGTTTTTAAACAGCTGGATTATGATTTCCAGTGAATCTTTTTGACTTTTATTACAGTTAGGCAGCAATAATTACCTAGAATGACTGTTTTATTCATCAATTTTGCAGGTCCTGGTCCTAACATGATGCTAAGTAGACCAAACGTATCTGCCCTTAATATGTGGAGACCAGCTTAAGAATGCGAAATAAACTTTCAGATAACCTGGTGAGTTACTCGATAGAGAAATCTGCTTTTGCCACCGTTATCCTGTCTAGTCCCATTAGTGAAGTGGTCTTTCTATCTCATTGCCAAGAGGAACTGCACTCTTTCTCCACATCCTCTCTCTCTCATAGTTTTAAAAGAAATGACTATAAAAGATTGGGCCTCATGTCCTGTTATTCAAATGTGTCCTATGGTTAGAGTACTTGGATGCCAAGCACGAAAATTTTCAGCTTTTGGGAGAAAAAATTGGACAAAGATCTGAAGCTTAACGTTGCTTTCAATGGAGACCATTTTATCTATGCTTATTCGACTACTTTTGCAATTGAATGATGAGGACTCGCTGTGAAAGTCGTGATTTTTTGTGGCAGTAGAATTAGGCAACTAGGCTTCCCAGGATAGTCTTTGGTATAACTTTCCCTTTAAAAAAATGTGCTTTTTTTTATTGTACCGGAGTCTATTGTTTTAGACTTTCAGAATGATGTTGATAAAAAATAAACTGATACAGCATAGCCCAGTGATTTTCATGTGCCATACCTGTTTATACTTTTGCTTATATGTACCATATTATCTGTGAAGTTCCAATGAGATGAGTTGGACAGATTTTCCCTTGAGTTGTATGTCAAATAAAAATCGATGAACTCATGAAAATGTCTTGATCTTATGTTTTGGTTTTCCAATTTCAGTGTTGCGGGTACTTGGAACAATTTGGACTGCTTCAAATTGAGGTACTGCTTCAACCACTCAAATGCAGTGTTGAAGGATGTTGAGACTTGCAGGACAGTGTATATTGTAGTCTTTCCTGCCAAATGTATCCTGGGAAAATCCGTGTATAGGCCCATGTTTTTTGGTTAGTACTTCTTGTTCTCAATACTTGTAATTATGCAGGTATATTGTACAAGAAACAATTTTTGAAATGAAAAAGAATAGTTCGCAATTCATTTTTCCTTCTTAATTTCTCCATGGAAGCTTTCATGATCGAACATTTTGAAATGCTTTTAGTCGTCTCGTAGATGTGATTTGGCCAGTAGTATCTCCTCTTTTGGAATTTGGTTATAGTATTGCTAGTGTATACGTACATCATTACTAGTCTTGAACCCTTTTCCACATGGCTTTATGGAACTGGACCCTTCTGTTTCCTTGGCCTTCTCGAGCCAGCATTTTACTGCCTGAGCTTCACCTCTCCATTTTCTCGCACCATTGCGTGGTGATACCCTACTATCTAATCTCGGTAAACCACCCATCCTGCTTTTCCATGTTCTATAGACTTGTATTTAACTATGACGAGAGGCAAACCTCACTCTGGTTCAATTCATCGATGGCTTGGATTATCCCCCTTAAAAGAATGATAATCGTAGCCAGTTAGATGAAGAGATGATGGATCAAAGATGCAGTTTTCTGCTTGGTAGGACTTTTTATCTCTGCCGATAACTTCGTCTCAGTTATGTAGTTTCAGCAGAAAGAGCGCGTAGAACTTCATCGGTCAATTTCTTTTATTTACAAAGCTGATAATTATGATGATAATATGCATCTGTGACTGCTCCCATCTTCAGATTTGCCTCGCAACACACATGTAATGACTGGCACTGTGATCTAATCATGTTTGGCATTTCTTTGTTAAATTCCTCCAGTGCAGTTTAATTATTTTTCTTTTTCTTTTCTTGGATGTATCTGGGTGTTGCATTATAATCAAGGTCATGCCGGTGTGCTGTTGGAGATGGATTGTTTGTTTGGGGGCTTTGGGTGGTGTTGGGGTGGGGTGGGGGTGGTTGTTTCCGATTAAGCATGTTTCATGCGGACTCACTTCAATGCTGTGTTTGTCTGTTTTGCGTTGTGCATGGTAATTGTTTTTGTTGCCCTTTTATTACAATGATGCCACAATCTGAGAGTGATGCTGCAACCGGTTTTTTATTACAATGATGCCGTGATCCCTTTTTCCTCCGTTCTATTACCATGTGCTTGCAGTCTAGACAAAGATGTCCACTTACGCTGATTATGAAGATAATAGAGTTGTGAATGATGTGGGCAGTTTCAAAGTTGAATTGGTAAAGCTTTTAATAAACTTGTAAACATTTCAGGTGGGTGCATGCTTTGATTCTGCATAACTCGGAAAAGATTAATATTTGTTATGCGCATAATTGTTTTTCTTCTCCCTTTGGTTTATTTCTTTTTGGAATCTTGTCATCTTGCGGATTAGCTTTACTTTCGTCGGATTGAACTAGGTACTTGCGCATGACCGGATAATGGAGAGATCATGTAAAGCAGACATAGAATTTGAACCTTTTCAATCTTTGAACTTTACAGCTTTCGGCCGAATCTCTTCAGATATCATCTATTCTTGACATTGTTGTTTGCTGACCGAATGAATTTTAGTCGGATCGACAGTCCAAAGCAATGCTAGTGGTACTCAGAATACGAGTCAGTTTCTCAAGAAGTCAGTCTTGCCAATAGCTACTTCATGGGACGTGATTATTTTCCTTTTTCCTCTTCTTTTCACGTTTTTTCCCCCCTTCAAGTGGTCTGCCTCCATTGGGATGAAAGGAAGGTAGGAAAGTTTGGATCGCCTGATAAACTTCTCTGGATGAAGAACACAATACGAGCTGAGAAAAGGAAAAATGATAAAGCCTACTTTACTACTTAGAAATGTGCCGATATATTTTTTTTTTCCACATACTACGCGTTGATCTTATTCAGACATCACCACCTCGTCCAATGCTTTTGTATAAAACCGAAAAATTTGTCAAAATTTCTCGCTTCTCTCTTTCTTTTTTTCCCTTCACAAAATCGCCTTTTCCAAACCGAATCTGGCTCATGAACGTCTTCCGGTCATTGTGTTGGCCTTAATTCCATTCTCGATATACAATGCTTGATGTTCAGCTTCCTGCCCGCACTTCGGAAGTCTTCAGTTTTGGCTTATACTTCAATATTTATGTCGGTCCCACCGCGCTGTTAGTTGGTCGGTGAATTTCACCAAGCTATCCATCAACAATTCTCAGTCTTTAGGGGGCTTATTCCCATCGCAGGTCCCGAGGAAATTCCTCATATGCTAAACGGTTTTAAGAATCGTCTGGCAAGTCGAGGTCCCTAAAAATTCACCACTCAACGTGAGATTTGACCAATTTTAAGTCCAGCCTGAACAGAAATTCGACAATTACCGCATTTCATATTATCCCTAGTATTACTACGCAGAAATAAATTGTGCAAAGTAGTCCCATAGTGCCCAGAACTAGTGCATGCACTTTCATTAATTTCACAGAGCACATTAAATCATCGCTCGAATCACAGTCAGGTGGCAGACTTAGGAACATCACTTGGGATTTTCTCAGTATACATCTTGTTGACTTTTCCTTCTAAACTTTTGTGCACAGGAAGCGAAATGACAGTATGGAGGGTGAACACACAGTGCGTGAAAGCAGGAGCACTCCCAAGTTAAAAGAACTGAGTTCAGGGTTTCATCAATCCCATGGCATAATCTACCTATGGTAAAAGTTCAATCAGATTCCAGTGTCCGAGTCAACTTCAAAAATAAAAACAACAGTAAACCTAAATAAATCCAGAGTTAATGCCCCTGTCAAAGATGAACGAACTACATTTTGGCGCAATATACATATGTCAACTATCTTCTGAACACAAAGCACGATTGACATGTATTGTATAACTTCTTATCCTTATCTCTCTTCTCCTATTTACCATTATGTGCGTAGAGCTGTGGCAAAAATTGGATCTGAACCAGAAAAGTGAGTTATTTACCTCTATTAGCCATTAATCAAGTGCGGTTTTGTTTCTTCGGCCAGGTTTTGGCAAACCATCAAATATGGGTCTTGCTCTGGCCACAGTTGAAAGTGCCTGCAGGTCTGGCTTCAAACTCCACTTAGATGTGGGCCAGATGGACGATAAGCTACCATTGCTTTCCTGATCCTGCAAATTTGATGTGCTTGATGACTTCCTCACACTGGTAAGCCCGTCGACTATGACTGAATCCCCTAGCCCTAGCGGAATAGGATTCAAACTGCCTGCTTCGGCATCACTGGCCACAGTAGTTCGGTTTGCAGCTTTGGATCTCAGGGCTAAGCCCTTACTTGATGTTAATGAAAACCCACCGCCACTATTATCCTCCAACAACATTTCTGGCATGTTCGATTTGGACAAAAAATCCGCTTCTGACTTTTGACGCCTTCTGATCAATTTATCATTCCATCTCTCGGACTCACCTTCTCTGTCCTCTGCAAATAATGCCACATCCTTGGCAAGTTCACCATTTTCATCAAGTAAAGTGTTCACTAGACTCCTAGTCTTCCTATGACGACTCAAGGGCGGGTTAGAAGTTGGCAAGGATTTGGCAAATGGACCGTCCTCTAAATAATGAGAACCTCCTTTTCTGTAAACTGCCATCTCATAACCTTCAGATGTGGCTTTCTCATCTGATTTGAGTCCATAATATCCTTGTAATGAACTCATAGCAGGGGAAACTCTCTGCTGAGGAGTCTTCATTCTTAGCGTGTGCAAGGACTCAAAAAGATTGTGATGGCCCTGCCGAGGTGGGGTCTGCTCGAAGCTGCTCCGTCTGCACAAATTACAAAATAATAAGACAGTGATTCCTTGTGACAATATATGTATCAAGATTCACAATCCCCAGAGAAGTTTTACATAGAGCATCATAAAAAGGAAAATCAACTTGCACACTTCCTTGGATTCCCAACATACATGGGCAAATGTCATGAGTTAGGACAGAGCAAACATTAGCTGGTGACTTTGCTTGCATATGACTGTATAGCTAGTATTTTTTTTTTGGTAAGGACCGTATAGCCAGTATTTCGTTCCCTCTAAAGTAGACATTTACATCTTTCAGAATCAGCTAATATCAAAAGAGGCAATTCAATTTGGGACGCTCTCGGCATCAAACACTTGACTTCATATTCTAATTCTCTGAAGAAACAGTTTGATTAATTAATCAGATTATCCATCAAAGATACACCAAAATTATAACAGAACACTTCCGCTGCAGCATCATGTGGCATTCAACATTAATGGGTTGCGGAAGATTATGTACTGAGTGCCTTCAGTGAAGAAAATTTGAAAGTACCGTGCAACCATCAATCCAAAGTGGAGTATGATGGCGCTCTGATCCGGGTCCTCAGACAGCCTATGATGAATACGATAAGTCATGAGATCGCTTTTGTGTGACAATCCACAACAACCTAATGGAAGGAACCTCGCAAAACAATCGAATACCTATGTTGATATACTGTATGAGCTTTCATCATCTATACCTTAAACATCATCAGATAGATCAGACCCAAAGACATTATCAAGTCATGTAGTCGATGATTTCTTGAAAACCAACAGAATCATCTAAGACTGAGTATCACCTGATTAGCCCACAGGAGCATCAGTTAGAACATCAGTCCTGCTAGTCATCAGTCACCATTGGACAGCAGAGACCAAAACAACGTAGGAGACAATGTGAGCCATTTTCCAACAATGTATTGACATTTTTATATTACCGATGCCCTTGAAAGTCATGCATTTACACTTTTTAATTTCTGATCACAAGAAGAAATCTGATCCTCTCCTTTTAGCTTCAGAATAGAAGCACTTCCAAATTCTACAGCTACAACATAGGTTCTCCCTCTCCTCATCCCAATCCATGCTTCTACCACAACTAGTCCCAACGACATTATCACAACCTTACAAGGGTGAAGAAAAAAAGACGCTGCCAAGTCACATCCTTAAGTAAAATAAGCCCTGCATCACATCTAAAGCTGTGACAATCATCTAAAGCATCCTGCCTTAAGATTTTTGTGCCAAAGATTATACAGCACAGGACTTGTCACAACTAATGGCTTCTTAATTTAAATCTATGTCTCTCACTTTTACAGAAAAATGAAACAGGATACAAGAATTGCACTTCGGACTCTCAACATTTTTTGTGCTACCAAAATATGCTCAAGGGCCTTACTAATTATATGAAATGCAAAATCGGTAGAGAAAAAAGAAACAAAAGACAGTGAAAACTCACGTGCAAAGCAATTTATGGCAGTAAGAAAACAGAGGGGTGAACCTCCTTGTCTCTTATACCACCCAAAAAAAGGACCAACCTTGTCTCAAGGTTATTACTGGAATAAATTTTCCCATTTTTTCTCTTGGTGTTGGTTGTTGAGAGGATCCTTCCTCAAACCTCCAAGCATTAAAAACAAAAAATGCAGAATTGTGTGGTTAAACCAAATTTCGTTATTCCAGCATAAACATCTCCCATGAACCGGCTCACATTTTTACCACGAATATTAGTATAACCAGAAAGATGCAAACTACTGTATTGTACAGGTAACACCAAGAAGAATGAACGATGTTCATACTTAATTGAAAATTCAAAACAGTCGCTAGTGACAGAAAAGAGCAATGACTTTTTTTACTGTACATATATACCACATATGAACTCCAATCAGATGGATGATATGGCCAACCTACAATTTTAGTTTGAAATAATCTCCCTTTAAAATAAAAAGAAAAATTACAACTTTTACATTTTTACCGGAAATTTTTAACTTGTTCTTCCTAATAAATACAAAGGTTACCTCTATCTTTACTTGCACCGGAAAAAGTAAATTTAGCATGGCCTTAATCCTAGTAATGAAATGGGTTAATCTCGGGGAATTAGGACATGCTGAACATTAAACTCGACACGTTCCATGGTAAATACACGCAACTAGTTTTTTGGACACAACACAGTAGACATCAATTTCCGTTTGTAAATTGTTAACCTTATTCGGGACCAAATGGGTCATGCCAACCAGAATCTAGCCTACTCCAATTCCACACAATGAATACGGTAATTTGGATTTCTTACCAAAATTTTCTCCTTTCTTAATCTAAAACTAGCTTTCTTCTTCCATAAAACACCCGATACCTACATTACTACCGGAACCTGTCTATCTTTTACATTATGAGATGGTTTAGGTACATACCATTAACATAGAGATCCAAATAATAATAGTGAGAAATCCAAAGTAATCCCTTACGATTCAATATGTTTTTGTTTGAAAAGACCTATCTGTCACTGTGGCTGGTCAGCCATAAGAACAAGATCTATATGGACATCACTTAATTGCACCTTGCCTTTCACTTGCAAATGGTTGTCTCACAAGTTTCCTTGTAACAGTAACTACAACCTTAATTTAAACTAATGGTAATCCTTCAAGAATAATCTCTGATGACCGGCAAAAAGTATTTTATCTTCTAACTGCAGTGAGTTGTACACAGAAAATAAAAGGGACTAGACCTCCACATAGTCTGTACTATGATGTAAATCAAGCTACTATAATAGCAGCAACATAAGGTAAAGAAAGGAATATATACCCTGGAGTATCTGAACCATTTGACAAACACGTAGAGGGAGGATGCCTTCCTGGCAGAGGAATTTGGAGTGACTTGAGAGCAAACATCTGAATATCTGTTGTTAGACCATTCAATCGTCTTATGTCAGCCACCTGAAGGTATCAATGAAGAAGCGCAGCCTTCATAAGTGACCACAATTTGGGTAACAGAGGAAAATCGAAAGGGAGACAATACAATGCATATTCCACGATAAGGACGTAATGCACATAAACTCTGGATAAAATAGTCTGGACATAGCTCTCTCTTTCTCCTCTCAATGTATGTGTAGGCTTGCAAATGGGCATCCTCTTGGTTGAGGTGTTAAATGATATGTGAGCAATCAGAAATTGAATAAAAGAAGGGCCATCGAAACATTAATCTAGTCAAACTAGTCCCAGCGATAAGTTTGTTACCGACAGTCATGTTCTCACCTCTTTGTTATCCTTGCCATTTTTATCCTTTCACTTGACAATAAGAAAATCTCATGCTTATGAACGTTGGAAGTCATTATTTCTTAACATTTCCACCCGTACATCACCTCAAAAGCTACTTCAGGGAAATGTAACAGAAGAATTGTTAACTAAACCGGATATCAGGTGTTCTAAGCGCATTGCATAATCTAATGAAATCAGGATCAGGATCAGAATCAACTCTAAGCCCAAGTATTTTGATCCAACAATAATCGGCCCTTCCGACACTCGCATGTATCATTCCACATACGATAGCGTAGGCACGTCTATTATGAGAGGAAATAAACGAAAACATTAGAATCTGTACCTCAACACCGTATCTGATGGCGACACCGGCAAGAGTGTCGAATTTGGAAACCGGATGCTCGATAGCACCGGGCGAGGACGACGAAGCCAGCTGTGAGGGAGACGAGACCGGATACAGCTTCATCGCCGGCGAATCGCCGTCTCGACCGCACAAATCGTTCTCGTGACCGTGGCCACCGAAAAGGACGTCGCCGCCATTGCCGGCCATCCGATCCGTGGCGTTACCACCGTCGGAGAACAGAAACTCGTCGCGATCCGCACGATTCCCGTTCCGCCTCTCTTTGGCCATCCGATACCATCCAGAACGATCACGAATCAAACTAACTCCAAGCCGAGGAAAAGCTTCACAATGTCAAAAAACGGGGGAATGGAAAAATCGAGGTTCGATCTCGATGATTGGGGGGGAAGATGGAAACCCTAGATCGGAGCACAAGGTAGAGAGAGAGCGAGAGAGGTGAAGATGACAATCTTCGTTTTTCACTTTGGCTCCATGGATTGCGGGCTAAACTGAACAGTTGAAATCGAGAGGTCTCTCTGCTCCCCTCAGGCTGTGCCTTCTCCTCCAATTTAGGGGGAAAGAAACGAAAATAGTTGAATGCCCTTTTTGAAAAATACGTGTTATATGAATATACATATATATATATATATGAGAAAAGGATTTTCCGTGATTTACTTGTAAAATAGTCAAAATATTAAAAAAAAATACTTAACTTAATATCACGAAAAATCTTAAATTGGTACACTTATAATAAATTTATCGAAAACTAATTTTTTGACCATAAAAAATCTCAAACTATACACCTAATTTTTATTAAATTTTACCATCAAATTACCGAAACAGATCACGCACGGCAATTGACGGGCGTATTGGTTTTGAGTTTTTACCTTTCGTTTGTCACTTGTGTACAAATTTGACGTTTCGTTTTTTTTTTTCTTCTGATACTAACCCACTTTAACTTAAACTTATGGGTTGGATTTTTTTTTGCAATCAGAAAATTACTTTAGGGTAAATTTATCACAAATGTATCAGTTTTGGGTTTTTTGTGCTCAAAAAATTAGTTTAGAGGTAAGTTTATCATATGTGTATCGATTTTAAGTTTTTCGTGATATTATTCCAAAATACTTTGTTAGAGTGATCAGAGAAGAGTGACAATTTTTATCGCGCAAAGATTTTTTCCATACAAAAAAATATTTAATTTTTTTATTATAAAAAAAGAGTGAATGTTTTCCTTATCAACTTACTAGATGTTTCAACGTTTAGTTGCTTAATTAATGCTTGAGAATGATTTTAGAATCATTTTAAATATTTAGCTCAAAAGTTATGATTATGCATATGAATATTCCTTTCGGGTCGGATATATGATTCGAATGGGTTGGCCTTTGACTATGAGAATGTGAAATTATGTTCGGATCATATAAAACTCGATACAAAATTAGAGTCGAGGGAGATATATTTGGGAAGTACTGTCGTCGATCATATAGCAGTCCAAAACTTTTTGTATGGAAGAAGTAACTATTAACTTTCAAAAAATAGCCTATAATATCTAACAACCTAATGAAATACATTCTCACTTTATGTGTTTTTTCAACTTTAAAACTCAAGTATTTGATTCGTGGATAAAATAGATAAAAAGGTTATGTTGCAGAACTTGGGAAGATTGTTAAAAAATAGTCGCAAACCTATTGCATTTTTGCTAATTCAGTCATACGCATTTTAACTTTGCCAATTAGTTCTAAATATTTTGAATTTGTGCCAATTAAGCCCTCAATCTTTTTTTTTTTTTGCGCCAATTCAATCTTGAATCTTTTGTATTTATTCTAATTCAGTCCATTTAGCCAATTTTGGCCGGCCGGCGTTGGCGTAAATAATTTTTTTAATAATTTTAAACATTTTATAATTATTTTATTTTTATTTTTTTCTTTCTTTTCTTTCCCTTCTTCTTCCTCCTGCCGGTCAACGACGAGATCAGCATATATTAAAATATTATTAAAAAAATCCACGTCCGCATTGGCCGACATCTATGTCAGTAT
>JANUWG010000062.1:0-17399 GCA_025175695.1 Eugenia klotzschiana
CCTTCGCGTCCCCATTAAATGTAGGTGAGGCAACCCTCGCTCAAATCTAGCGAGGGCCTTCGCGCCCTTGTCTTATGCTGGCGAGGGTCTCTAGTGACCATCGTTAGCCTTGAAAATAGAAAAGAGAAAAAGATAAATAAAAAGATAAAGGTAAAAATTGTCCACTTCGGAGCCAACTATGCCACATAGGACGATCAGTGTTTACATCAGCAATTTACCGTCAAAATTAGTCGAATGGACTCAATTGGCAAACTGTGAAATGATTTAGGACTGATTTAGGAAAAGTCCAATAAGATTATAACTTTTTGGACAATTTTCCTAATTTTGGAAGCTATAGTCTTCATGGCATGGAGAGACGGTCTTGGCAACGTATGACACAATCCATTTGCATGACACAAAGACAATTAAAAGGTAAAACACGAGTCAATGGAACTAGCGAGACCGGAACTAAGTTCAATTTCAACTAAGAAGTGTTTCCCAACAAGAATCCGACACATGGACTTGCTTTTTTTTTTTTTTATATACCTTATTGAGTTTAGTAAGACCTAATGACCAAGGTACAATTGAATAGCAACTAGTTACTCCACATCGACATATTGATCTACTTGCATAATCCATCACAACAAAAAATCATACTAGATTTCATTATTTAATGCTCCACGAGCAGAAATGAGGATTGTTTCTTCAACTTTTTATTTTATTTTATTTTATTTGTCGTTGTAGCTCACATTCATGAGGAATTATACATCGAAAGTCCTATTATCCACAACTCTAGCGGAGAGAGTTATCCGACTGCTCCCAAAAGCACAATATTCATGTCCACACGAATCAATCGTGGAGTGCCGAGAATAATAAACTTTCTCATTATCTTTACGTGCTCCACACTGCTCAACCTTAGAAAGATCTGATCAAAATGTTCAATTCACATCAATTTGAGATTATTTTTCTCCAATCTAATCGAATTTGACAGGCATGGACAATGGTTAAGTAAGAAATGAACTGTCCCATTCAATATAAGTTGCAAATAAATGTCAAACCACGTGACAAAACTTGGAAGTAATATTCCATTGCAACTATTTAAGTGCATTTTTCTATTATGCTCTTTCCCTTAGTAGTTTTTCCATTTAAATTGAAGCTGCGATGGTTGTTTTCACATATTTAGGAATCTGTTTTATGCTTGCGCATATACATGACCCATCTGAGGGGGTTAATCTTTACATACGATGCTTAGGACAGACCAAATCACATGTCATGCTTTTCAACGACATGAATTCGTTCATCATCTGGTCGTGTTCCGAAACCCCAATACAGTAGAAGGGTTTGTGTGGACGGTCATCGCAACACGAACAAGACTTCAATAGGTATATAGACGTCACAGACTCCCTCATGCATACGAACATTATAGACATGCATCAGCCAACTTGAACACGTCTAGCTTAGAGAATATATTATTAGCTCACCATTCCTGGCTAGGGTAAGTTACCATTCAAATTTGAAGGAAAAGTGGTAAAGATGGCATGAGCGGATGCAACTTGTTATGGATTGTCATGCACCACATTATAAGCTAATGATGATGATGAATGATAAGCGGTGCTCATTCGATATCGTTTTCTTTCGCCGCAAAGAAATGCGTTATCGATAATCGAACTTTGAATTCATGAAATATCTCATTAATCTTACGAATTAGATAAGACACAAGTCAAATCCGAATGGATGGATGATCTCAATCATCGCGCCATGCTTGATGCCGTTCGTCAAAAGTTAAAAGCAAACGGGATTAATCATCCCATTCGAATCAGGACAAATCAGGCCCTCCCCTTCAATCATCTCACCAGCCCTTTTGCTTGGCTTGCCAGACGCTGCGGTTTTATGCCGCAGCGTAATCCGATTTCTTTCATTATCATATGCATATACAGATTAAGATAAAGGGTGATAAGGCTGATATGATATCGACCTTCACCGCGAGAGAGAGAGACAGAGACAGAGAGAGAAGGCTGTGGTGCGGCGAGCTAGAATCGCAGGAGACGAGGACAAAAATCTGCTGGCTTTGGTCCGAGCGAATCAACGTGGAGGATAATGGAAACCGCTCATTGGATGTCGAGTCATGGAAAGAGACAAAGACAGCGATAGAGATTGTGGCTGGCGCTCGCAACGTCGAGAATCGTCGCCGCGGCATCCCGACATGTGGCTGGCTGCATGCCGTGTCTGTCTGATCTGATACTGTTCGTGTCCTTATCCGACCCGCCGAGTCCCCTCTACCCCACTCTCCCTTCTCCGCTTCCCATGCCTCTCGCGTTCGCTGGATTTTGAATCCCTGGCTAAAGAACAGATGAATTGCTAGAGGAACAGATGACCTAGAATTCAAAACCATGCCATATTCTCGAAAGAAATAATTAAGATCCAGATGTGCTGTCTCGGCGATTACATGTACCCGTGCCGAGCGTCGTCTGCAGTGACCGTTCCGAAAGATTAAACAATTAGAGGAACCGACTTATGATAAATGTCTTCACACTTCTCGAGAGAGAGAGAGAGTAGAAAAGTTTGAGATCGCGGGCTTTCTAGGTCTATGTGACATCGTTCCATCAGATCATCGACACGTGGAAAGAAGTCCCTTCACGGAAGGGTGTAGACATGACCTTGTTGATCATAATGTGACACCAAGGGATCTGTAACATAATGGAAACTGTCCACATTAAGAAATTCAAGATCTTATCGGTAAACAGCCGATATGGATTTAGATGTTCAGGATATTTAGAGCCGTCCGAGCCTTTCTAATGGACTTCAATTGCAATTAGCCACAGCGACTTTTTTTTTTTTTTTTTGTGGTGTTCAAGATATTTAGGGTAGTTCAAGCCTTTCTATTGGACTTCAATTGCAATTGGCCGTAGCATCTTTTTTTTAGAGAGTTAACATCACGAAAAATTTCAAACTAGTACACCTGTAACAAATTTACCCCAAACTATTTTTTTACTATAAAAGATCTCAAACTGGTACATCTATCATAAATTTACCCTAAATTATTTTTTTCAAGCATAAAAAATCACAAACTAATATATCTGTGACAAACTTACCCTAAAATAATTATTTTAATAGCCAAAAATCTCAAATTAGTACACATGTGATAAATTTATCATCTGTTAATTTCCGTTAAATTGGATTAATATCACGAAAAATTTTGAATTGATACACATGTGACAAATAGAGGATAAAAACTGCAAAAGTGTACATTCGGCCATTGCCACTCGTCATTCAAATAAACTAACACATGTGACAACGATGGGTAAATTTATTATAGGTGTATCAGTTCGGAGTAAAATTATCAAAGATGTATCAATTTAAGATTTTTTATGATTAAAAAATAGTTTGAGAGTAAGTTTATCACAAGTGTATCAATTTAAGATTTTTCATGGTATTGATGCTTTTTTATGTTTGGTGTTCAAGATATTTAGGATAGTCTGAGCCTTTCTATTGGACTTCAAATGCAATTGGCCACAGCGTCTTTTTTTCCACATCAGAGGTCGCCGTCAAATGAGCACATTGCTCCAACCCACCATCCCCTTTTATTCAATTTAATTTTATTTAATTAGGCGAAAAATTCAAAGTTCGTTTTTTTTAATAACTTAAATTATAAGAGTATAATAATGCCCCAATGCATACCACTCTTGCTTTTTCAGGCCATATTTACGCTCGGGTGGTAGCGCTTCATGCCCAGAGGAAGTTGCTACATCTTCCATCAACTTGGACAACGCAATTGGAAGAAAGCCTCTCTTCACGGCAAAACAAAATTGAAAATTTTTAGGAGAGTTTGTAGTGATTGGCCTTACGAGAGTTTTAGACTTGCAAAAAAACGGATGGATTGAGTTGCATGTGAGTGAGTCGAAAATGAATTCGATCGAAATTAACCTATTTAACCTATGTTGACTCATTTTTTTGTAAAACAATTTTAGCGATTCGCAACCGACACGACTCAATCCAACCCAACCTAACTTCTTCTTTTTCTTGAACTTCATCGCGAGAATGAGTGGAGTAGGAGAAAATTGTCCCGCTTTTGCTTTTTTTCCTCCTTTTTGGGGCACAAAAATGATGAGAAATATTATTATTATGAAATATCAGCTGGCAAGATAATGTTAGTTTATTCGTACATGGCTGATGTTTTTATTCGAGGGAAAGCAGATAGATCGCAAGTTGTGGTGCCTCATGTAGCTTGTGTTCTTGTAAACATGTCAATTAATGAATATGATTGAGGCTGACGGACCAATTACAAACTTTTGCCTTTTGATTAACATGAGTTGCAAGGGATATATATAGTCCAGATACATTAAACCCTTGCATAGTAGGGCTTTGCTATTCTAAATTCGTAATGATCCTTCTTTTAAAAAAAAAATTAGCTAATTCATTTATGACCCAATCCACTAAATATGAGTTAGCAACGCCTTCACCAGTGACTAATGCCAGATCAATTAAATTGCATTCTACTTTGCCAATGATTTTTCTAACACCCCCAAACTCCTATTGCAATTCTTGTTAACTTAATGTACGACCATTATTAGCCGGCTACTCCCCACTTAAAAGCTGAGTCCCTAATGATGGGATTCGAGCTCATACCATCTATTCCTGAGCTGAAAGCATGTGAACGTCCTTGCCACTTTGATCAATCGCAGGGTGGGTGGACCGGCCATTTCCATAACAAGTATTGTGTTTTGAAGAGTTGTAGATGCTCATTTCAACGGGTTCTTCTTCCAGTGCCAAAGAGAAGAGGACTTGGGCAAAGTAGCTCATTGCATTGAAGCATGTGTCCTTCCAACTAATCATCGCCTTTAAGGGGGACATTATTGATAAGCCTTATCCCCCACTTTCCCTTTATCTACGTTTTCCTACATATCGTCCCTTCCCTTTAAATTTTCGAAAACGGGTTTCGGGATGGATGGAGTATTTGGCCAACCTTGAAACCTACGCTGAATGAACACTGGTTCCACATTTTGAAACCTCGACTCTACCTTATAAAGTCCACCTTAAGGCTTGTTAAATTCAACAGTATCTAGAATACAATGTACTTCTTCTTTCTTAATAAGATGGCTACGTTTATATTAATAAAAATATAGATATAAAAAAAGCTAATTACATGTTTTGGAGAGCTCGCGCTCAAGATACTCGACTTGAGAGGCTCGAATAGCTCGAGCTCAGGATTTTTCTATCTCTCGGTTGTCAAGAGAAATTTTGGACAGAGAGTTAACGGGGGTAGTTTAAGGACTCAAGTAAAAGCTAGGGGTTTTTTGTCGCGACCCTAAAAATTAGGCTCATGGATTATCGGGTTAATTAAATGACTAACCTAATACGGACTCTCCCAAGCCCTACCAAATCATAACTTATGTTTTGCATTTAATGTTCATATGATTTAAAGTTTGGAGTCGCCACTAATCATTTCTTGGCAGGCTGATTTGAAACCTAAATAAGATATCGGGAGGAATACCTTACTTCTACAAACCAGAAATTATGGGATTCGGGGACTTGATTACACTAGTTAATTAAAACTAATGTCCTTTCGGTACCTTAATTCCATGAAATATCCTAATTAGGAAACTCAAGCTTGGTTTACTTTTATGCTCGGGTGAGGTGTTCTTTTTGTGTTTTCACTTTTTAGATGCCATGCATGAATTACAACAAATGCATGAATGAGCAAACACAAATGCAATGACATGAACATATGACTAAATAAAAACATGCGATATGGAAATTTCATATTATAACATGGCACAAAAGCAAGCAATTATGACATAGTCAAATGTGACATGCAATGCACGGTATGGCAAAAAAATACGAAATATGCAAAAATTGACACGGCAAATCATGGATAAGCTAATTTTCAAAAAAAAAAAATGGAACATTGGCATGGATGACACTCGAAAAATTGGAATGAAAGAAATAAATGATCATGCAAGATGATGTATGTGATATTTGAAAATCATGGAAAAGGGATATGTGATATTCGAAAACTATGAATGTGACACATCACGAGACTTTTTTATTTTTATTTTTAAATGTGGATATGGAATGCAATGATACTCGAAAATTATGGATATGCAAGATAGACAAAATAATGTAAACATGGATACGCAAACATGATATGCATGATGCATGAGATATGCATGAGATAATGAGCAGAATTTTTTTTTGTATTTTTTTAGAATTTTTGAACTTTTAGAATATGCATGGATAACCTCTTACCTTAATCATTACTCTAAATTTCCAATGAGATAAGTTTTCTAAGAAGCTTATCTTTTCCTAAAATTTCAATTAGATAGGATTATAAGAAACCATAACTTACTAAAATTTTCAGAATTTTTTTAGGGCATGGAATTTCGAGCAAGATAAGATAATAATCCAATTTCGTCTTTCTGTTTACGAGGGACTTGTATTATTTCAAAAATGACTATCAAGATAGGCCTACTTCTTGCTTAAACATATTTACTAACTGATGTAATGACATCACAGTGGGTCTTCAAATAAACATGGCATTTATGACGTCACTTATTTTCATGGCTTCGAAGTTTACTAATTTTAGGCCGATTATCTTCATTAAAACATGGGCTTTGCAAACATAAAAGTTTTTTGGGTGGCCTTACCTAAAAAAAACATAACAGTTTTTTGATGACCATGAGAATAACAGGATATTGTGAGCCACAAATTCTTATAATAATGAACCCCACAATAATTTTTAACAAATTGTTATTTAATTTTTGTGGTCCAAGCAGACTATTAGTCTTATAGTCACCCAAAAACAATTACATAATTAATTCTCTCAAAATATGTGTCGCGTTATTCAATGAATCTAACCATGCTTTATATCCACCCTTTCGTCGTTCGGTCTTGACATTTTCAAGCAAAGCAAGCAAAATTTCACCCTGCATCAAATTGACTTGCTTACACATTATAGCCAATTTGAAGGAAACAGCAAAATGCCCAAAAATTAAGTCGACTCGATCACAAAACTAATGTACTCAAGCCAAAACTGACAATGCGAAATTGGAAACCGATCCGACCCAAAACGCAATACTCTATGAAGTCGAGAAAACTCGAGAAATGGTCAAACCTCAAGCAACTCGACAGACTTGACACTTCTCCCCAATTCTATAGTTTGCCAATTAATTTGTCATATAAGCAAGATCAATACAGTCTTGCAAATCAAATATTAAAAGGCCGTTCATAAGAAGAGCATATCATATGGAATTCGAATTGGGTTCACCAAAAAACATGTATAATCAGAGCAATTTTGTGAGACCACTGTTAATTGTTTTAACAGCTTAAAATTTTAGAACAGTTAACAGTGGTCTCAAAAACTCTCACATGGTATCAGAGCAAGAGGTCATGAATTCAAATCTTTACAGGCCCCATTTGCTCCCCAATTAAATATGTCCACACTTCTCACATAATATCATAGCTAGGTCACTAACAAGCCTGGACTCAACAGTCATACAAGAAAGATATGGGTTGTTATGGCTTCTACCCAAGGCTCGATGTGACTATTGGGTCCAGACTTATTGATAACCTAGGCTATGATAGCAAGAGCGATTATCTAAAAAAACCACTAATAGATAATATATGTGATCTAAAAGTGAGAATGGGTAGAGAGGTCTAACTATTTGGGCAACAACGAGGTTGACGAAAGAGACATAGGCTCATGAGCCGATGGCGCTTGGGGTGTGCATGGTTCTAACCGGTCTGGTCAGAAATCAATCGCAAAAATAATGAACTCAAGCTAAAACTGACCAATGCTAAATTGGAAACCGACCCGACCAGACCCAAAACCCGATACTTTGTGAATCCGAGAAACTCCATCTCAAGGACCGGTCAAACCTCAATCAATTCGAGATTTAACTTGGCAGTTCTTCTCAATTCTATAATTTGCCAATAAATTTGTTATACCAACAATATGTATGTAGTCTAGCAAATCAATTTTAAACGGCCATTCAAAACAAGAGCATATCACATGGAATTCGAATTGGGTTTGCCAATAAAAATGTTTAATTATTTATTTATTTCTATAAGAATAATCCCCAAAAAGATAACACATGTGAGTTATAAGTGGGAAAGGGTAGAGAGGTCTAACTATTGGGGCTACAGCCAGATTGACAAAAGTGTCATAGGCTCATGAACGGACGGAGCATGGCACATGTGGTAATAGTCAATGCCTTTCTAAATTTATTCTATTCGACCAAATTAATTTTAGGATTTACTAGAAAAAACAGATAAATATATCATGAAGTTCGAGCATATCATGACCCCGATTCTCAAAATTATAATATCGAATAATGGGACAATAAATTCGTTTAGATATTTATTTAAATAAATTCATAATACATTAATATATTAACCATGTAGACAGATTTAAATGCATAGTATTATATGTAATGACTTATTTCTATGCAATCTTGAGCCGACGTAACAAATATTTACATAGCATTTGGATGTTTGACTTGTGCAATATCAAATAATAGAAAAGGTCAGCTCCGTGGGCTGAGTCAGCACCTTGCTTTCTACAGTCAAATTTTCAACAATTCCGACATCTTCATTTTACACCGCGTACTTTCACATATATAAATACGCAACGGAGAGAACCTCCAACCACCATAACCAAAGCCCCTGCAATCCTCTCAGAACCATCGCATCACACACTTGAAACACATACAAGACTACGGCAACACGAGACTCGTCGACTCCTTTAATGGCCGCTTTACAAGCTTCCTCTCTCTTAATTTCTTCATCTTCTTCCTCTTCGGGTCGTTCTTCGAAGGGAACGGTCACCGCTTCGATCCAAGTCCCGAAATTCCCGAAGCTCAGCCTCGCTGATCCAAGCGCTGTGATCACAAAGAAGCTAGTCGAGGAATTTAGTATCAGGAATGGCTACGCCTTCGCGGAGCCACTACGAATGGACGTCGCCCAAAAAGATGGGGCTTTGGAGCCGCGCCTATCGCCTACTTCTTGTATTGAAACGACCACGAAGCTCTATGCGATCATGGAGGCTGTTGAGGATAGAGTGGAGATGCACAATAACATCGGCAATCAGCGAGACAACTGGAACAATCTCCTGTTGAACTCGGTCAATGCGATGACTCTCACCGCCACGACCACGGCGGCGATGGCTGCAGCTGCGCCAGCTCCGTCGCTGAGAGTATGCTCCGCTCTCTTGTTCACAGCGGCCACTGGGATGTCGCTCGTGATGAGCAAGATCCAACCCTCGCAGCTGGCTGAAGAGCAACGTAACGCCTCGAGGTTGTTCAAGCAGCTCCGGAGCGAGATCAAGTCGATGCTTGCGCTTCAATCTCCGACTCAGTCAGACGTGAAGGAGATGATGAAGAAGGTGCTGGCCCTCGATAGGGCTTATCCACTGCCTCTGCTAGGAGCGATGATCGAGAAGTTCCCCACGAAGCTTGAGCCCGCTGCGTGGTGGCCTAGGGTTTCCAACAACCGCCGCCAATCCACAGGGCGGAAAACCGTCAAGAACATGGAGAGAAACGGATGGAGCGAGGACCTAGAAGTGGAAATGAGAGCGATTGTCCAAGTCCTCAAGAGCAAAGACAAGCAAGACTACTTGAGACTCGGGAATCTGGTGCTAAAATTGAATAAGATGTTAGCAGTTTCCACTCCTTTGCTAACCGGTATTGCTGTGGCTGGCTCGGCCTTTGGAGGCCCGATGGCCATGACTGTGGCGGCCATTGCGGGTGCGATGGCGGCGATTGTCAACAGCTTCGAGCACGGAGGTCAAGTCGGTATGGTGGTGGAGATGTACAGAAACTGCGCGGGGTACTTCGAGCTTATGGAAGAGACGATCGAAGCGACGCTAGAAGAGAGAGACTACAGCAAGAGAGAGGATGGAGACATGTTCGAGATGAAGGTGGCGATGAAGCTGGGGCGTAGCTTGTCGCAGGTCCGAGATTTAGCAAGAAAATCACTGGCTTCTTGTATAGAAGGGACTGAGGTGGATGAGTTCGGAAGCAAGCTTTTCTGAACTCCTTCGAACAAAGATACACGCAAGAAATGTACAATGAGGCTTATCTCATGATTCCTTCGTTCTTTAATTCCCCAAAAGAACTAATTATAAGCATTAATCGATATGCAGGTCTGATTTTCACAACAACATTTGATTCCTTCGATTAATTTTGCATGTTGATATTTTAAACTTTTTAGTTTCCCTCTGCAAATAATTTTGAAATGGGTTGTGCTTTTCTTACATAACACGGTAGCAAAATTCGGAACTAGATAAGACAAAATGAATCCATCAGCCGTTACATTTAAAATGTCAAAAATCAAGTATTTTACTTCTTAACATATTAACCAAATGTCAAGTTGCTAGTAGGAAAAAATCGTTCCCAAAATGTGGTCTTAACATATTATCATGAAGAATATACGGATAGAGTCATATGATTCAATGCAGAAATTATCGAACCTTAGTTAAATTGTAGTAAGGTTTTGACCCATATAAGAATTCCACATCGTATCTAATACTAATCTACTTAGATATAGAAGTCTTTTTTTTGTAAGATAAGAAGTGTATTGATCTCAAAAGCACGGGAAGTAATACAAAATAAAACCTCGGCTGCATACTTAGATATAAAAGTTTAGTTATTCTATTATCATACTATACGATTAAGCATTTTCAGAAGGCCATGTTGTTAGTTTTCTCGTTGACATGCTCAAGAGGAAGGTGATTTTCTCTATAACCATTTGAAATTATGGATATGACATATTTTTGTTGAAGACGAAAGAGGGAAATAAACTTTGGGTGCGTAAAGAAAATACGAAGGGCAATGCGTCATACCTTTTCAACGATGTGGACACAATCAAAATGGTTGAAGTCTTAAATGTCTCCTACTACACAAACGGTCTCCATGCGAGAGCGGCTTTGACTTTTCTTGAGGAGTTGACGTCATTGACGCATGCAGTTTCTCTTTGCCCTTCGTTCTTGGGCATTGGCTTTTTCCTTCCTCTTCTTTTCACCCAAGAGCAGCAATTTGAGCATACTTCTTAGTGTTACAATGCCCAGCTCAAAGGCTCAAATCGATAGGTGGAGGAAGATCACGTATATATAACAAGCATACAAATCCGTGGACAAGCAATGTGAGATACTTAACACCACGGATAAAAAAACGTATGACTTCTTAGGAAAGTGTTCACATGTATGTTAAAAGATAACCATGAGACTCGGTATGAGACGGGTCAAAACGAACAATATTTTGAGTGAATTAACCTAGGACGGTCAAAGTTTAAAATTTTCAATAATATTTGAAGTAGATATAACTTCAAAAATGACTATCAAAACATGCCTACTTCTTGCTTAAACATATTTACAGACTGATGCAATAACATTACATCACTCTGACATTTATTACATCCCTCGTTTTCATGGCTTCAAAGCAGGCAAAAGTTCAACCTACATTGAATTGACTCGCTCCCTCATTGTAGCCAATTTGAAGGGAAAAGCAAAAAGTTAAATGCCCGAAAATTAAGTTGACTCGATCGCAAAAATAACGAACTCAAAGCCAAAACTGACCAATGCTAAGTTGGAAACTGACCCGATCCACCCAAAACCCGATAATTTGTGAATCCGAGAAAACTCCATCTCAAGGACCGGTCAACCTTCAAACAACTCGAGACTTGACTTGACAGTTCTCCTCAATTCTATAGTTTGCCAATAAATTTGTCATACCAACAATATGTATGTAGTCTAGCAAATCAATTTCAAACGGCCATTCATAGCAAGAGCATATCACATGGAATTCGAATAGGGTTTGTCAATATAGATGTTTAATTATTTGTTTATTTCTATAAGAAAAATCCCCAAAAAGATAATTTATGTGAGTTGTAAGTGGGAAAGGGTAGAGAGGTCTAACTATTGGGGCTTCAGCCAGATTGATAAAAGAGGCAAAGGCTAACGGATAGACAGGGCATGTCACATATGGTAATAGTAAATGCTTTTCTAATTTATTCTATTTGACCAAATTAATTTTAGGATTTACTAAAAAAATATATATAAGTATATCATGAAATTCAAGCATACGATGACTTCGATTCTCAAAATTATAATATCAAATAATGGGACAAATTGTCATTCAAAAAATTGAATACGACTCGAACGTTTAGATATTTATTTGAACAAAGTCGTAATACATTAACCATGTAGACAGATTAAAAATGCATAGTATTACGATGAAAAACTATATGTAATGACTTATTTCTATGCAATCTTGGAGGCGACGTAACAAGGTAATGACTTATTTCTATGCAATCTTGGACGCGACGTAACAAGTATTTACATAGCATTTGGATGTTTGACTTGTACAATATCAAATAATAGAAAAGGTCAGCCCCATGGGCTGAGTCAACATCCTGCGTTCTACGGTCAAATTTCAACATTTAAGACCTCTTCATTTTGCGCCGCGTACTTCACTTATATAAATACGCAGCCAAATGAACCTCCAGCCTCCATAGCCGAAAACACTCCAAATCCTCAAAGCAATCCTCTCCAAACCATCACATTCACACACTCGAAACACCCACAAAAAGTTAACAGCTACACGAGACTCGACTCCATTAATGGCCGCTTTACAAGCTTCCTCTCTCTTAGTTTCTTCTTCCTCTTTGGGTTGTTCTTCGAAGAGAAGGATTGCCGCTTCGATCCAACTCCCCAAACCCTCGATACTCAGACTTGCTGATCATCCAGGCGCTGCGATAGCGAAGAAGCTAGTCGAGGAATTGAGCACCAGGAATGGTTACGCCTTTGCAGAGCCGCTACAGATGGACGTTGCCCAGAAAGACAGGGTTTTGGAGCCGCGCCTATCGCCTACTTCCTCTATCGAAACGACCACGAAGCTCTATGCTATCTTGGAGGCTGTCGAAGATAGAGTGGAGATGCATGATAACATCGGCGAGCAGCGAGACAACTGGAACAAGCTCCTGTTGAACTCGACCAACATGATGACTCTCACTGCCACCACCACGGCGGCGATGGCTGCGGCTGCACCGGCTCCATCATTGAGAGTATGCTCCGCCCTTTTGTTCGCAGCAGCCACCGGGATGTCGCTAGTGATGAGCAAAATCCAGCCCTCGCAGCTGGCTGAAGAGCAACGTAATGCCTCCAGGTTGTTCAAGCAACTCAGGAGCGAGATCAAGTCCATGCTCGAGCTTCAATCTCCGACTAAGTCAGACGTGAAGGAGACGATGGAGAAGGTGCTGGCCCTTGATAGGGCTTATCCACTGCCTCTGCTGGGAGTGATGCTCGAGAAGTTTCCCGTGAAATTCGAGCCCGCCGCATGGTGGCCCAGGGTTTCCAACAACAGCCGCCAATCCCGAGGGCACAAAACCATCGCGAACATGGAGCAAAATGGATGGAGCGAGGAACTGGAAATGGAGATGAGAGCCATCGTCCAAGTCCTCAAGAGCAAAGACAAGCAAGACTACTTGAGGCTTGGGAATCTGGCGCTAAAATTGAATAAGACGTTGGCGGTTTCAGGTCCTTTGCTAACCGGTATTGCCACGGCCAGCTCGGCCTTCGGTGGCTTAACAGCAACAACGGTGGCGGCAATTGCCGGTACGATGGCGGCGATCATCAACAGCTTCGAGCATGGAGGTCAAGTCGGTATGGTCGTGGAGATGTATAGAAACTGCGCGGGGTTCTTCGAGCTTATGGAAGAGATGATCGAAGCGACGCTCGAAGAGCGAGACTATAGCAAGAGAGAGAACGGAGACATGTTCAAGATGAAGGTGGCGATGAAGCTGGGGCGGAGCTTGTCGCAGCTCCGAGATTTGGCAAGAAAATCAACGGCTTCTTGTATAGAAGGGACCGAGGTGGATGAGTTTGGAAGCAAGCTTTTCTGAACTCATTCGAACAAAGACATGCAGTGTACATATAATACACGATTCTTCCATTCTTTAATTCTTGGTGCATATTTCTTTGTACATTTTGTGGCGGAGAAAGAAGTATGATCGAAGTATCAAAAATATTATTCATTTTCTATTTTCACGATGTGGACGCAATCCAATGTTTGAATTCTTGAATGTCTTCTTCTGCAAAAAGGTTCTCCGTCCGAAAGCGCTTTTAAATTTTCTGAAGCTGTTGACCTAATTGGCGCATGCAGACTGTTTAAGATAGCATGCCGAGGGAGACCGTGCGCGTACCCCGAAGATAAATCGCGTTTGATAGGCTAACACATCTTCGTGTGCTAGATTGTCCAACTCAAAACTTAAGCTAATAGATGAAGAGAGATAAGATATATGTAATGAAATATAAACATCGTAGATAAGTGATATTGAATGCTTAAAATCACTTTAGCTCTCAAGGCATGTGTTCCCTAAAAGTTCGATTTTCTACTCAGTTCTAGCTCAAGTAATCCACTAGAGAATATATGTTTCTAGTAATTTTTTTCCCATGAACGTTTACATATATCATGTAGATGGGCTAGTACTTTTTACTACTGTCTAAATTGACATCGTGGTATTTACCCTCAAACAATTGTACGCTAATTAAAAGCATCTCCCCTAGATTAACTTCTACCTTTTCACTTTTTAGCATATGATGTTTTGACAATACTAAGCAACTGATCTTGAAAACTATATTTAAAATGATGTTTAATGTAACAACCCATCCGACGAGGGGAGAGCGTTTGCCAAGGCTAGAGAGCCTGGATAAAGAGTGGCTCATGGCAAACTATTAGGATGGCGAATACAGCAGAAATGAATCAAATTGCGCATCAAAATGAGGGAAAGCATTCTTGAGCTATAAATGTGAAATTAGAATAACTCACAAGAGATGCTTTTTAATATAACAGTAGCATTTAGCAATGATGCTCCTATGTTAAGTGTGCTAGTGTGAGAAAACTACCAAGATGAGTGACCTTCTGGAAAAGCACCCACCTATATGCCAAATTACGAAATTGTGAGGCTTGATATAGGATGAGCCAAAGCGAATAGTACCTCCAGTAAGTAAATCCAAGGGTGTCACGATATGGTATCATAACGAGACCCTCTCTAGTAGGTATGTGGTTCAGGGGCAATCACACATCAGCTATTATAGATGTGTCGTTCAGGGAGGAACCACGAGGAATCTAGTGGGCCTGTAACGACCAGTCTGACAAGGGTGGGGATTGTTCACCTCGCTTAGAGAGCCCAGACAATGAGTGACTTCTGACAATCTTTTAAGATAGTGAAGGGATCAAACCGAATTGTCTTCTTATTTAAGGTAGTGGGTGTTCAAATAACCATGACATTTACGACCTCACTCATCTTCATGGCTTCAAAGTTTACTTATTTAAGGCAGATTGTCTTCTTAATAGTCTATATGGTATTATTCAACGACTAACATTAAGAAGAAATATAATTTATATCTAACTATGATTTATGTCCACCCTTTTCTCATTCGGACTCGACATTCTCAAGCAAAGCAGCCAAAAGTTCACCCTGTGTCGAATTGACTCGCTTATACATTACAGCCAATTTGAAGGAAAAAGCAAAAAGTCAAACGCCCGAAAACTTAGTTGACTAGATGGAAAAGGGAATGAACTCAAGCCAAAACTGACCAATGCGAAACTGGAAAACCACCCAACCTAAAACCTGATACCTTGTGAATGAGAGAAAACTCCATTTTCCAGAAATGGTCAGACCTCAAATAACTTGAGATTTGCCTTTACAGCTCTACCCCCAATTCTGTAGTTGGCCAATTAATTTTTGAGGGAAAATTACTAAAAAAAATCATAAACCTATTACAATTATGCCAATTTGATTCTAGACTTTTTTTAGCCAATTGAATCCTAAACATTTTACATTTGTACCAATTCAATCCATATAGCCAATTTTGATGGAAAATCACTGATGTGGTATGACCGGCACTAACATACTGCAGCCGGCAATGACGTGAATAATTTTTAATAATATTTTAATAATAGTATATATAGCAATAGCTATTCATTGACCCAAACCCAAACTATCAATGAAAAAATATGAGCTCAAATTATAAAAGCCCTTTGGTGTCCAGAGAGCATTGCCCCCTTAAGACCCCTACCGACGCCACTTCCCCGGACTCTTGCCTGCTTCCTCTGTACTTTTCTGTCAACGGGGAGTATGAACTATACCCCAATAATTTTTTAACCAAAACATGCGGTGTTGCATACGGAGGCGACGGTTTGTATGGACTCCCTCCAAAAGGTATAGGTCCACTCATCTTGTCTGATTGCTTCAGTGTGGTCCTTTCTCGTACCTAAGAGTCCACCTATGATATGCTATCAACACAAGTTAATTTCATCGTCACAAGATCCATACAAAGCGTTACGAATCTAAAATACTTACTGTTCAAGAGCGATTTGTATTATTATTTTGCGTTGCCGATTTGTATTATTGTTTTGCATTAACATAGCATGAAATTGACATGATTGCAATGAATTATCACTCGCGTGTAGAGATTCATGACAGATGATACCGATAGTCAACCAAACGAACACACGATGCCATTAAACTTCAAACCTTATTTAGGGACTCGGACGAAACTCCTAAATTAAAGTCGACACAACTCTCTTTCGATTCATGGCAAATGATACCAATAGTCAATGGTTCTTTCTTTCTTTTTCTTTTTTTTTTCTTTTTTTTTTTTCAGTCGATCGTCGAGATCTGGTAACCAGCCAGAGATTAGGGCAAGGCTTGCCCTTGTTTATTGTAATTGGCATAATTACAACATATCTAAATTTTTTTTAGTAATTCTCTCGAAGAAAATCAAAGGTAAATTTGATAGATTGATCGAGAGGTTAAGCTTTTGGTTTAGATGCCACGGGTCTTGACCAAACCACAATTTCTTCATTGAGAGTACTTTCGGAGGGAGAAAATATTGGGTAACCACGGGCTGCCTGCACATTTTTACCTAAGTTCATTCTTTGAACGACATGTGTCTAATGGGCCCCACATTTCAGATTTTTAAGAAATCTCTCCCTCACTTGCTTTCTCCCTTCCGTAGATACCCCTCCCTCTTTCTTCTTCCTTTGTCTTCCTCGCCCACGACACCTCCCACGAGCTCCGCAACGAGATGCTCGATTTTTAGCACGGAAGACAGAGGAAGAAGAAAGAGGGAGGGGTATTCATGGAAGGGAGAAAGTGAGTGAGGGAGAGATTTCTTGAAAGTCTGAAATGTGGGGCCCATTTGACACATGTCGTCCAATGAATGCACTTGGGTAAAATTGTGTTGGCACCCCGTGGGTACCCAATATTTTCTCCTTTCGGAGGCCATGCTTGCGGCTGTCAAATACCTACCCAGTTAACGCCGGCGGAGTCTTACCCTATACGCGTGAACCGGAGGCTCCGGGGGCGCGCGAGGAAAATTCGAAAGAATCCGATACCCTCTGCTAAGGAGGGGGGGGGTGGGG
>JANUWG010000063.1:2500-17367 GCA_025175695.1 Eugenia klotzschiana
CCAGTTACACCAAAGGATGCGGTTAATACAGCCAGAACCACACCTGTAACCCAAGTCAATTCGCGAGGTTTTTTAAAACCACCAGTGAGATACACACGAAATACGTGCAGGATCATCATTAGGACCATCATACTTGCCGACCATCGATGAACTGATCGAATTAACCAACCAAAGTTAGCTTCAGTCATTATGTATTGAACAGAAGCAAAAGCCTCAGTAACAGTTGGACGGTAGTAAAAAGTCATAGCAAACCCCGTAGCTACTTGTACTAAAAAACAAGTAAGCGTAATTCCTCCTAGACAATAAAATATGTTGACATGAGGAGGAACATATTTACTAGTTATATCATCTGCAATCGCCTGAATCTCGAGACGTTCTTCAAACCAATCATAGACTTTATTGAGATAGGTAAACCAATAGTAATCCCCCTCGGAGAACCGTATTTGAGAATTTCATCTCGTACAGCTCAAACAAAAACCCAAAATATCGCTTTGGTTTCAAGGCATATGGAATAGAAATTTGGAAACTTCGTCATCAACCCTTTCTAACTTCTCTGAAGATACGAACTCGTAAAAATATGAAAGCTCTTATTTGTGGTTGTAATGCCAAAATATCAAGTCGGCTCATTCGTCTTTATGTTGATCGTTACAGGCCTCTTGAATCTTCTATTTACCTACTTCTTTTTCTTTGATTTGTTATTTTTATTTCTTTTTTTGTGTGTAATGCAGCTTTACTCTTCTTTTCTTTATTATTGATAGGAATTCCCTTGTTAAGACCCTATGAATTGATTGAAACCTCAGATTCATACTAGAACCGCGATTATTCAATAAAACTTCAAACTAAGTCCAAAGATTCCCTGAGTAAGAACCATTGGATCATCACTTATTCAATGAATAGCTATAATGACTAAAAATCCAAAGAAAGTTTTGTGCTTTGATCAAAAAAAAGGGGAATTTTTTGAAAAAGAAGAAAAATCTTTCGATTTATAACGTTTTGGAAAATTTTTTGGAGTCCGGTCACGGGGTCTGAATATTAAGTATGAATCATAGTTAATATTTTGTGATCTATTTCGTGCTCCAGATACTCGAATGAATATCCGACGAGGTAAAACCATCTATATCAAGATGACAGACCCATTTTCTGTACTATCAATAGGATCAATTATAACAAGTCACACACTCATATTCCGGAAATACAGAAAGAAAGAAATTCCACGATCGAACTACCAATAAAAAAATAATATAATGAGATAAAAATCCGAAACCTAAATGCTTTACTTTGTATTGAAAAGATAAGTATTGAAAAGCTAAGAATTCACGTTTCTTGTGAATCTAATTCATTGAAATTCCGTCCAGTAAAACGGAAGAATTATAAATTTCTAAAATAATAGATAGGAATACTGCAAATAGAGCCATTGCGACACCCATCAAAGGAGTAGTTCCCCATCCAGGAGCTACTTTACCATATTCTGAATTCAATGGTTTCAATAAATCCCCTACAATAGTTCGTCTTGGTCCAGATCTAGAACTACCCTCAACGGTTTGCGTAGCCATAAATCCTATTTTGTATTCATTGAGATCTGTTGACTTTGTATACCATTCCGTTGTAAATAAACGATCTTATCATAGATCCATTTTGGTCTTGAAATTATATAATAATGGAAACAGCAACCCTAGTCGCCATCTCTATATCTGGTTTACTTGTAAGTTTTACTGGGTACGCCTTATATACTGCTTTTGGGCAACCCTCTCAACAATTAAGAGATCCATTCGAAGAACACGGGGACTAGTTGAAGTAATGAGCCTCCCAACATTGGGCGGCTCATTACTTCAATTCAATTGATATAATGAAAAATCATTTCACCTTTTTAGTTGGAACTTTAGGTGGTTCTCGAAAAAAGATAGCGAAAAAAATTATCCCTAGAGTCGAGACTAAGAGGAATGTATAAACCAATGCTTCCATAAATTCGATCGTGCTTTACAATTATAGCTTCCATACCTGTTCTATTTATTTGGGATTATCTCCCAGACAAAAAAATAAAGAAAAAAGATAAGAGAAAAATCAAGTATCAAACTACTTGTCTTCTTGTAGTTGGATCTCCAAGTTTTTGGAATGCTCCAAATTCCACTTGAGCATCCAAATCCGGGTCAATACCAGCAAAAACATCTCTGAACAAGGTTCTAGCACCATGCCAAATGTGTCCGAAGAAGAAGAGCAGAGCAAATGAACCATGTCCAAAAGTAAACCAACCCCTTGGACTGCTACGAAAAACACCATCGGATTTCAAAGTAGCACGATCTAATTCAAAAATTTCACCTAATTGGGCACGTCTAGCATATTTTTTCACAGTAGCAGGATCACTATAACTGACTCCATTGAGTTCCCCACCATAGAACTCAACAGTTACACCTACTTGTTCAACACTATACTTTGATTCCGCCCTTCGAAAAGGAACGTCGGCTCGAACAATTCCGTCTCCGTCTACCAAAACAACCGGAAATGTTTCAAAAAAAGTAGGCATACGACGTACAAAAAGTTCACGCCCTTCTTTATCTCGAAAGATAGGATGTCCTAACCACCCAACAGCTATTCCATCCCCGCTGTCCATTGAGCCCGCTCTGAATAATCCCCCCTTTGCCGGATTATTACCGATATAATCATAAAAAGCTAATTTTTCAGGAATTTTAGACCAAGCTTCTGATAAACTTTGATTTTTGGCTAACCCAGCACCAACTCTTCGATATATTTCTTGCTGGAAGTATCCCTGATCCCATTGATAACGAGTGGGACCAAATAATTCGATAGGGGTAGTTGCTGAACCATACCACATAGTTCCAGCAACAACAAAAGCTGCAAAAAAAACAGCAGCGATACTACTGGAAAGGACGGTTTCAATATTGCCCATGCGTAATCCTTTATATAGACGTTGGGGCGGGCGGACACTAAGATGAAAGAGTCCCGCTAATATGCCTAAAGTACCTGCTGCAATATGATGAGAGGCTATTCCTCCCGGAACAAAAGGATCAAAACCTTCTACACCCCACGCTGGATTTACAGGTTGTACCTTTCCAGTTAGTCCATAAGGATCGGACACCCATATTCCAGGGCCATACAATCCTGTTACATGAAATGCGCCAAACCCAAAGCAAGCCACCCCTGAAAGAAATAAATGAATTCCAAAAATTTTTGGCAAATCCAAAGAAGGTTTTCCTGTACGCTCATCACAAAATATTTCTAAATCCCAATACACCCAATGCCAGATAGCTGCCAAGAAGCACAAGCCAGAAAACACAATATGTGCACCGGCCACGCCTTCGTAACTCCAAATACCCGGATTCGTTATAGTCCCTCCTGTAATACTCCAGCCGCCCCATGAATTGGTTATTCCTAAACGAGTCATGAAGGGTATAACGAACATACCTTGTCTCCACATTGGATCAAGAACGGGATCAGAGGGATCAAAAACTGCTAATTCATATAGAGCCATCGAGCCGGCCCAACCAGCAACCAAAGCTGTATGCATTATATGGACAGAAAGCAAACGGCCAGGATCATTTAATACGACGGTATGAACACGATACCAAGGCAAACCCATGTAAATACCCCTTTATCAACGAAAAATAGACACTATGTAACTTTATTGCATTGGAAAAAAAAAATTCTAGGGACCTCCCCTTTTCAGGGGATTATCTCGGAGAAAAGATGAATATTTGTTCTATTATTTTTTTTAATAAAAATGGAACAATTCGGTTCGTAGGAACAAAGAGAAGCAGATTTATTCTATACCCGATAAGTACCAATACGCAATGGGGGTTGATACCATTTTCTATGAACGAATGCATACATATTTGTTAATCATTCAAAAGACCTATTCGTAAGAATTTTTTTCCCAATCTATGGATAAAATAGGATAAAAGACAATATTATTAAGAAAATAAACGCATTGTTACGCTTCCACATCAAAGTGAAATATAGTACTTAATTCTTTTTTCTTTCATTTTATGCCTATTGGTGTTCCAAAAGTACCCTTTCGAAGTCCTGGAGAGGAAGATGCCTCTTGGGTTGACGTATAGTGCGACTTGTCAGATATATTGGGTCATATGGGATTTCCCCGTTCTCTCCCCCGATCGAGATATCCTCTGTTTCGCCCAAAAAAGATTTTGAATTATCAAAAAATTGGAGCGTGAAGTGAAATCAAGTGAAATTATATCCTTTTTTGTTTTGGAGGGTATTCAAATTTATATTATCAATTAGAAAAGTCTATAGAATAATTTATGGTTGGACCAATAAAATGAAGTATTCAGACTCCGTTTAGAAAAAAACCAATTGGTAATATATTTATTTTATGATTACTACTAATCATATTATAGATTAGAAAATCTTTTTTTTTTAATAAGAGAGTAATCTTAAACTTTTAATCAAGCGAGTAATATGATAAATACGTCGAATATTTGGCATTGGCAGAAGACATGAATTGAAAAAGAAGTAAGTCGTAGGAAAAAGACGTAGTATTAGTGTCATTTGTCCTATATGTGCAAATAAAAATCGGGCAGACTTTTTTACTCGGAGTAGAGCATAAACCTAAAAGAATTGAAAAAAGGCCCATTCAGGAACAAGAAAATGACATCGTGATTTGGATTAGATCTCGATGAAACAATACATCAATGAGAAGTTTATTTGATAAGTTTAATGGATTTTTTGTGGAGGGAAAGAGGACAAAACCAAAACTCATCTTTCTTGAAAAGTGGAAGAAAAAAAAAGCCGCTTCATTAAGAAATTCAAAAATTAGATTAGAAAAGGGCCCTGCTATGAAAAAAAAAAGAAAGAGGGCTGGAATCTACACATTGATTCTTTTTTTTTTCGCAATTTTTGTTGAACCGTATGCATCAAAAGGTGCATGTACGGCTCTTAAGGGATACAAATTTTATCCTAATCAACCGACTTTATCGAGAAAGATTACTTTTTTTAGGCCAAGAGGTTGATAGCGAGATTTCGAATCAACTTATTGGTCTTATGGTATATCTCAGTATAGAAAATGATAACAAGGATCTGTATTTGTTTATAAACTCTCCTGGCGGATGGGTAATCCCCGGAGTAGCTATTTATGATACTATGCAATTTGTGCAACCCGATGTGCATACAATATGCATGGGATTAGCCGCTTCAATGGGATCTTTTATCCTGGTCGGCGGAGAGATTACCAAACGTCTAGCATTCCCTCACGCTTGGCGCCAATGAGTTTTTTAAGAACAAAAAAAAAAAGACTATGCCTTCGCCATATGAAATAGGAATATTAAGTAATAATAGCATGGCACTTCGAATTCGATATGATAAATTTTTTTTTTTAAACATTAGATTATATTTCGAAAGAGTAGTATGAAATTAGTATAAAATAAAGGGTATTCTCGATTTTATCTTATTTATCGGTGACCATTACCATTTCAGCGTCACAAACTTTTTTGTTTTCACAACAGAAAACTTTTAACAATATTTATGTTTTTGTTATGAAAGAGTACGAAAAAAAAAAAGAAACTTTGGGATTGCTGAATCACAGACGAGATAAATATATAAAAAGCAACGGAGCCATCATAGTATTTTTTAACTGCTCCGAAAGGAAGGATGGTAATTGGATCATTTGCCGATCTGAATCGGATAAACCCTATATCTATATATTTTTCTCTTTCTTCGATCGAAATGGAAGGTAAAGTGAATTCCATTGTATAGCCGTATGCAATGCGCAAAGGATGCCTGTACGGTTGCTCAATTCTATCTTTCTTTTTTTATTATTCTTTATCTCTTCTCCTCACCTCATCATGCGAGATAGAGGAACCATTTGTTATATTATCAGGGTAATGATACATCAACCTGCGAGTTCTTTTTATGAGGCACAAACGGGAGAATTTATCCTGGAAGCAGAAGAACTACTGAAACTGCGCGAAACCATCACAAGAGTTTATGTACAAAGAACGGGCAAACCTTTATGGGTTGTATCCGAAGATATGGAAAGAGATGTTTTTATGTCAGCAACAGAAGCCCAAGCTCATGGAATTGTTGATCTTGTAGCGATTGAATAAAAAAAAATAGCAGTAAGTTTACGCAAATCGCCGATTTGAGATTTTATCTTCTTACTTATTACCAGGTTTTATAATATTCTATTCATCTATTAAATAGAGAAGTAATTCATAATCATCCGGTTAGGATCGATCTAAACCAGCCCACTTATTATGTATACGATTCAACATGCCAACTATTAAACAACTTATTAGAAGCACAAGACAGCCAATCAGAAATGTCACGAAATCCCCCGCTCTTGGGGGATGTCCTCAGCGTCGAGGAAC
Source organism: Eugenia klotzschiana (assembly GCA_025175695.1). NCBI lineage: Eukaryota > Viridiplantae > Streptophyta > Magnoliopsida > Myrtales > Myrtaceae > Eugenia > Eugenia klotzschiana. The sequence goes on from JANUWG010000063.1 coordinate 8,839, forward strand.
ATGTACTAGGGTGTATGTGCGACTCGTTCAGATCACCATTGGTAGAAAAAAAAGGGAAAGAAATTTTCCAGTATCAATGATCAGTACTAGTGAATAGTATAAAATGGAAGGAAGAAGGCCGTTCACTATCTATATATCGAAAACTAAAAAAAAAGATCTATTCAATTCTTCTATTGTATATGAAATTTATGGTTTCCAATGAGAAAAAATTCCTCATTGGTAACAAATGGTTATCCCATTAAGCGGGGAAATCCTATTTTCAAAGCTGAAATCTTATGTCTATACTTTTGCAAAAACGGACTAAGAGGGTCAGCTACCCAGCCAATCTTCCTAATTAAATACCGTTACTGTATAGGTAGATCTCGTTGTGAAAGACCTATTACTAGATAATTCATGGGTAGAGCCAAAGAATGTGAACTGTACAAGTTGCTAATAGTATTGAGAAAATGAATTAAGGGACTCCGGTGTATAGAGAGGACCTCACCGTTTAAGACATAACCATAGAAACGATGGAATCCACTATTTCGTTATTCATTTCTATTTATTACTTTTTTATGTTTTTTTATACCTAGTATCAATACTCGTTTCGAGGTGAAATGCCTATAAAAAAAGACAAATCGTGGTCGGGAAGGTTATAGTAGCAAAAGCCATTGGAATTTGTATTTTATACATTGGAAGAATCCGTTTTGTTATTAATAAACTAGGAAAAGGGAAAAGAATAACTGAAAGAAAGGAAATCAATTAGTTATTCATGAAAGTTTCATTTATTCAATGACTAGAATTAGACGAGGATATATAGCTCGGAGACGTAGAACAAAAATTCGTTTATTTGCATCAAGCTTTCGGGGGGCTCGTTCAAGACTTACTCGAACAATTATTCAACAGAAAATAAGATCTTTGGTTTCGTCTCATCGAGATAGAGATAGGAAAAAGAGAGATTTTCGTCGTTTGTGGATCACTCGGATAAATGCAGTAATTCGAGAGAATAGAGTATCCTATAGTTATAGTAGATTAATACACAATCTGTACAAGAGACAGTTGCTTCTTAATCGTAAAATACTTGCACAAATAGCTATATTAAATAGGAATTGTCTTTATATGATTTCTAATGAGATCATAAAATAAAAAAGGAAATTGTAAGGAATTCGTCAGAATATTTTAAATGGAGTTCGCTGGAGAATGAACTCCGGGAAGGGAAGGTAGAGTAGAAATTAGTATGATAAAGAGAGTATGATAAAGTCGCTCAAAATTAAATGAGCGAATATGTTCAATATCCAATAAAAAAGATTTCTTCTTATTCCCCAATTTTTTTTCTTGCGATTTTTCGAACAAAATATCAATCTGTGTTTGAGTTCGGATTTGAATTGGAATTTTGGTTCAATTGAGGAGTAAAGTAAGTCTACTTTTTTTTCTTTCTTTATTTATTTATGGTTCTAAGACCAGTAGCTCCGGCGGTCGACTCGCTTCTTTCAAATTGTTTCTCATTATTAAGAAAAGGTAACAAAGATAAAATACGAGCTTGTTTTATAGCAATAGTAATTAATCGTTGTTGTTTTAAGGTTAATCTATTTACCCGTCTAGATAATATTTTTCCTTGTTCACTAATAAATCGACTAATTAAACTCATGTTTCTATAATCAATTCGATCCCCCGATTGGATCGGGGGCAAACGCCTACGAAAAGATCGCTTGGATTTAAGAAAGAGTCGCTTGGATTTTTCCATGGTTTGTTTATTCCTTATCCCCAAAATCCTATTTCAATCTGATCCAAAAAGATTTCGAATTCAAAATATAGGATTTGATTTGGCTTTTTTTTAGTTAGTTAAATTATGTTAACTAGAATATATAGAATAATATGGTATATATAGAATATGGCCTTTTCGTGTTCCTTGTAAGAGTGACACACAGGCACTTGATTCGATTTATTTCTTTATCTCCCCGTGAATCGTATGTTTGTAACAATAGCGACAGAATTTTCTCAATTCCAATCGACTAGGCGTATTGTGTCGATTCTTTTGAGTAATATATCTGGAAAGACCCCTTGATTCCTTATTAAGACCGTTTCGAACACAGTTGGTACATTCTAAAATAACCGTTACTCGGACATCTTTACCCTTGGCCATGAACCTCCTTTGCGTTTTTGATTCAACCAACTCTTCTACTTTCCGCGAAAAAAGAAAAAAAAAAAATAAGAAGTAAAACAACAAAGTAATATTTAGGTATATTTTGAATCGAATTCGATTCAATGTACAGTATTTCATTAAAAGATCTTGTATGATCTTCTTGCCCTAGACACATTTCTGTTCTCACAATATTATTTCTAAATGGAATTGGAGACTAAACCGTAATTTCGCCGAGGTTGAATCTACTTTTTTATTTCTCTTTCCTCCTTTATTTATTATACTTCTACTTATTATATTGTATCGAATTCTATTTTATCTAAAAAAAAAAAAGAAAAGAGGGGGAGGGATTAGTCACAAATCTTTTGATTCTATCTCTAATCTTCTTCACCCCTTCACATGTCAATAACTAGAATGAAAAAAAAGGGAATGTCAACGCATCCGGAAATAAACGATTGATCTCTATCAAAAGACCTGCTAAAGCCCCAAACCATAGAGTACTTAGTACCGGTGCCACGGAAAGATATGTTTTTAGATCTCGCATTTTAAATCCTCCTTCTTTATTATTTTTCTTTTTTTATTTATTGTATAATTTATTGTAATGCCTAATGGTAATACATATATGATTCGATATAATATATATGTAAATAGTTAAGGACCACTTGTATTTGTACACGGAATCCCTAATTCCAATTGAAATGTATAATGATTCGATAGATAAGATTTTCCTTTTCTTAAAACCGAAAAAGACGTCCCTTTCGACTGAGCATTCCCAAAAGATATTCCTTTTTTTAGTTATTTTTTGCGATGGGTTTCATATTCATGTGTATATAAGCCTTCTATTATTATATGTTACATGAGAATAAAAAAAAGAAAAGGCAAGATAACTTGGATATATAAATGGAGAAAATAAGGATTTTGAAATAAGACAGGGATTCTATAAAATGACACTGTAGACCAATTGAAAGGGATGTAGCGCAGCTTGGTAGCGCGTTTGTTTTGGGTACAAAATGTCACAGGTTCAAATCCTGTCATCCCTACCTATTACTTCTCGTCTGAGCAGTAACGAGGGATTGATTCATTGAAATTGATTAAAATCAGGCACACATAATCTTTTTTTATTATATCATATTCTATATGATAGTCTTATGCATACAAGATGTATTCGGGTTAGCAAAAAAATCCTCTTCTTTTTTTTTAAGAAAATAAGAAAGCGCTCTTAGTTCAGTTCGGTAGAACGTGGGTCTCCAAAACCCGATGTCGTAGGTTCAAATCCTACAGAGCGCGATTCCAGTCTTGGTTAGGTTAGCCCGAAAATGGCACTTAACTAATTGAACAGGAATCTTAATTTGACCTCCTTTGGATTAAAGAAAAGAGGAGGTCAATTAAAAAAAAAGATGTTAATTAATTTAATCAAAGGTCCAACTGATCACCACGTCTGTATTGTAAATATGCAGTTACAAATAATCCAGCTAAAGTAATAGGAATTAGACCTAAGACAATTCCAAATAGAAAAACTTCAATCATTTCAATTTTTTTGAAAGGGAAAAAGGAGAGGTAATATCTATCCCTACATATTAATCTGCATTGCCCATGAATCTCAATGACCGCTAATTGGAAATTGACCCGGTAAGGAACTATAGAGTCTATGAATAACACAGAAAGATTTCTTTTTATGCGTTGTGTTCATTCAATTAATTTCAAATAAGTCGTATCTTGGTCAGACCAATAAAGAGAGCTGAGGTTATAGTTAAAGCTGCTAGTAGAAAACCGAAATAACTAGTTATAGTAAGCATGAAGATGAAGGAGCTAAATGAAATGTGTTCTTTTTATACATATGTTTATAAAGTACTTCCCTAAGTTTCAAGATACGAAGATAAGCAAAAATACCAATTCAAATGAAAGAATAAGTTCAATTGACAGTTGTTAATTCGTCAATCATTATAGACGGGATTAACAAAAACATAGAGTAAGGGAGGTAGAAAAAGAGATCAATTAATAATTTGTAATATCTACCTATCCCTTAATTTCGAATCAAGGGATTCGTTAGACAATTCTTGAGTAGACTAATATTAAAATAATCAAATAATAAGAAATTTGAATCCATATAGAACAGAATTAGAAAATCATTTCTCTTTTCTTTTGATCTTTAATCGTATCGAATCTATTTTTCGATTTTAGAATAAAGAGTGACCTTATAACAATAACACATTTTTTTCTTGTCATTTGAGATATTATGTGAATGAACCTACTACTGAATTTAATGAGTAAAAATGAAAATAAATAAAGTAAAAATAAAAAAGGTATCGCACAACTGATCAGATCACTCACGAAAATCAAATCTTGATTTTCGTCCAACTAGATTCTAAGACTAGTAATTCCTATCATTTTTCTTTTCTAGGTTCTACATTTTTTCCCATATTTATTAGAAATAGAAATTGTCTTTTCATATCATAAATTCCCACCCTTGCGGCTAGTTCCAGAAAGAACCTTTCGATCTAATACAAGAAAACAATGTGTGCATCACGAATATTGATTATTCCAATTCTATTTTTTTTGTTGTTCTCTTTTTTTTTCAATACTATCTACCCCTTTTACTTGTTACTCTACGAATAAACAATTCCTCTTAAAACGAAAATGAAAAAAAAAGAGAACAACAAAAAACTCTTCTACAGTTTAAGCTTATAGTTCTGAAAAGGAGATTTTTAAATTTCGCATCGAATTCAATTGTGGAAAAAATGGATAGAAAGAAACCTTATAGAAATTGGATATTGAATAGTACATGCATGATTCTATATCGACAATCAACAAGAAAATAATAAAAAAATTATCTAGTACTTCATTTCCATACTGATTAAGATTGCGTTGCTGTGTCAGAATAAGGATAGCTATACTGATTCGGTATACTCGAAAAACACCCTGGGTACAATATTGACGATCTAACAAGTATGGAACTTCAGTGAATTGCCATTTACTGATATCATCTTTTATGGAATCGATCCCCCCTTTAACTGTACAAGAATATGTGGAGCTCAGCATGTCTGGAAGCACAGGAGAACGTTCTTTTGCTGATATTATTACCAGTATTCGATACTGGGTTATTCATAGTATTACTATACCTTCCCTATTCATTGCGGGTTGGTTATTCGTCAGCACGGGTTTAGCCTATGATGTGTTTGGAAGCCCTCGTCCAAACGAATATTTTACAGAGAGCCGACAAGGAATTCCATTAATAACTGGCCGTTTTGACCCTTTGGAACAACTCGATGAATTTAGTAGATCTTTTTAGGAGGACCCAATGACCATAGATCGAACCTATCCAATTTTTACAGTGCGATGGTTAGCTGTTCATGGACTAGCTGTACCTACCGTTTCTTTTTTAGGGTCAATATCAGCAATGCAGTTCATCCAACGATAAACCTAATACAAATTATAGAGCTACGACACAATCAAACCCGAACGAACAAAATGTTGAATTGAATCGTACCAGTCTCTACTGGGGGTTATTACTCATTTTTGTACTTGCTGTTTTATTTTCCAATTATTTCTTCAATTAAGAGAAGAAAAAAGAATAGTAGAATACTAAATAATAATAAGAATTATCTTAACCCATTCGGAAGGATCACATCTCATAATTATCTATGGCTGTTTATGTCTTTAGCATGACAACTTGATGAAAGAAATGGTGGAGGGAAGCGGGATAAATGGCCGATACTACTGGAAGGATTCCTCTTTGGATAATAGGTACTGTAACTGGTATTCTTGTGATCGGTTTAATAGGTATTTTCTTTTATGGTTCATACTCCGGGTTGGGTTCATCTCTGTAATAATCTAATAATAAGATGAACTCAGTTGGAGATATAAAAGCTTAAGAAGGCAAGGGGATCCTTGCCTTCTTAAGCTTTCATAATATTTTATTAGTCGAAATCAAAAATAAATAACTTTTCCCGATTTTGAAAAAAAAAACTTCATTTCATTTTTTCTGATAATGTTTTTGAAAACTTCATTAATTGATTTAGAACATCTCTTATTCGCTGATAGTATCTTATCCATCTTTCAAAGTTAGAAGAAAGAATCGCTCGATTTCATTTTCCTGAATGACACAATTACAATATATATTTCTGGCGATCAGATATTATGCAAAGCAAATCGTTTTCGAATAGATCCTTACTCTACTCTATTTAGTATCTCATCAAAGTTGAATTTTTTTCTAAGTTCATTAGAATAAGTTCTATTTTATCAAAAAATTGACCTCTATTTTTTGTTTATTCACTACTTTATATATGTAATAAATATAAAAAAAGGGTTCTAATAAACCTGGAAAAAAATAGAAACTAAGGATAGTAATCTTTGACGAACGGGATCAAAAACCTTATGTACACACAACAAAGAAATGCGGAAAATTCCTTTCTTGTGTCAAAGACAAAGACTAAGAAGAAGGCGAATAATCCTTTGTTTTCTATTCTCCACTTACTTATCTTATGTTTAGTATCTAGTAAAATTTTCGATTTTATTCGAATTTGATTCTATTAGAATAGAAAACGATTGATCCATTCTATGACATTTCAATCTCACAAGAGTGACCTAGTGACACCGCTCGAATTTGGCTTGAACAAAAAAGAAGAGATAAAGTAAAATAATCTTCTTTACAATATACATACTATGACTAGGAATGCGGTACAAATAATTCCCGATATCGACATCTGGAATAGAAACAAGCAAAAAGCTTTTTATAATTTTGGATCATACATAACATAATTGAATTGCCAAAACAAGAATTTGATTCTTTTTACGAACTTGATATTGGAAATTCGTGAATCTAGAAATTCATTTCGGACAATTGAACCTTCTCAAACTGTTTCTTCTTAAGAACCAAAAATATTTGTGCCAAAATAACAGATGCCAAGAAGAACAAAAGGCCTTGGACACGGAATGGATCTTGAAGTACTATTTCTGCATCCCCTTGACCAAATCCACCCACATTAGGATTACTCGTTAATGGCTGATCAAGTTTGATAGATTCGCCTTCGGAAACAAGAAGTTCTGGCCCTGGGGGAATAATATCAACCACTTGACGTTCATCTGACTCATCCGATATGGTTATTTCGTACCCCCCTTTTTCTTTTCGTATGATTTTCCTTACTACACCAGACGCTGTAGCATTATAAACTGTATTGTTACTCTTGCTCCCATCGGGATAAATCTGACCCCTTCCTCTGTTCCCGCCTACATATATGGGATATTTTAAGAAGTGAACATCTTTATTAGTAGCGGGGTCCGGGGAAAGAATAGGAAAGGTGACTTCACTATATTTCTGACCAGAAACAGGACCTATCACAAGAATATTTTTTTTAGTGGGGCGATAGCTCTGAAAAGACAGATTGCCTATCTTTTCTTTCATCTCGGGCGAAATACGATCGGGGGGGGCTAATTCAAATCCCTCAGGTAAAATAAGAACAGCCCCCACATTCAAACCTCCCTTTTTACCATTAGCAAGAACTTGTTTAACTTGCATATCATAAGGAATTCGAACAACTGCTTCAAATACAGTATCAGGAAGTACCGCTTGTGGAACCTCAATATCCACGGGCTTATTAGCTAAATGGCAATTGGCACATACAATACGCCCGGTCGCTTCTCGTGGATTTTCATAACCCTGCTGTGCAAAAATGGGATATGCATTTGAAATGGATGTCCGAGTTATGATATATATCATCAGCGATACGGAAATAGATCGAATAATCTCTTTCTTTATCCAAGAAAAGGTGTTTTTAGTTTGCATGGTCCAATCATTGATCCCGAAAATTTCTACAATAAAATTAGGTAGGTCGCTTGTATAGTTCCCTATCCAAAATTCTGCTATTTAGTTTACTGAAATAATTTTACTGGAATATAGTAAGTAGTAGGAGAAATCCCTGTAGGGTAGAAAGAGTAAGTACGTCTTCAAATTGAAATGCTTTGCTTATGTACCTTATGTTACAAAGTAACAAATATTATAGTTGGATCAATCATTCATTGAATGATAAATCACTACAAGTGATGGAGATATACGATTTAAATAACGGAAGATCCAATATTTAAAAATTGTATCCAGAATGACTGGAAAAGTAGAAACAAGACCAGATATAATTTGATCGTTGTGAGCAAATCCAAAATCTTTGTAGACATAGCCAATCATTAGTTCCCAACCATGAGGCGAATGGAATCCGATACATAAATCAGTTAATAAAAGAATAAAAAAAGCTTTTATTGTGTCACTTAAGTTATATAGGAATTCTTGAACCCAAGAGTTAAGAATAGCAAGTTCTTCATTACCCAGAATAGAATAACCACTTAAAATAATGAAAGAGGTTATATTTGTCGATAAATGCAAAATCATATGGATATGATCCTCATTGTGCATCTTGATC
>JANUWG010000064.1:0-17330 GCA_025175695.1 Eugenia klotzschiana
TCCTTGTTCGTGTTAAGACAGAGTGAGACTGAGTGAGGTTTAATCATCGAAAGAATACGATCCTCTTATCCTTACCCAAAAAAAAAAAAAAAAAAAAGTGAGACTGAGTGAGGAATCGCCGCCAGTCAAGCAGACTCAGCGCACGATAACATTTGTGAAGAACAGTTTTATATTAAAAATATATTTGATAATGCAATTTTATTTTTCAATTTTAAGGGTAAATTTTTTACTTAAAAATAGAATTGGAATAGAAATGAGAAGTAAAAAAAATTACTTTTTATTTCTAGGACAAAAAAAATAAGTAAAAAAAATCAGAATTAGAAATTTGTTGCCCCCGTCGCCAATCACTGCTCTTCGCCGCCCATCGCCACGGCCACCGTTGGTCGCCACCGACCACTATCGCCCGTCGCCAGTAGCCATAGTCCCTAGTCGCATCGTCGGTCGCTGGCTAACCACTACAGTTGCTCGATCGCTGCGACCATCACCAGCGGCCGACCATCACCACCGACCGCCTCTATCGCCACCACCATTGTCGCTCGTCAACCACCACTGACGGCCGTCGACCACCACGACATCGCTAGCCGACCATCATCACTGCCGTCATTGTCGTCGCTACCCCCATCGCATGCCATCGCAACCAATTTTTTATTTTTCAATAGTAAATAATAATTTTTTGAAGTAAAAATTTTCAAATATTGTTAAACGAATTTCTGTTTCAAGATAAAAAAAATTTATGTCATTATCAAATTTTTTTTGCTCAAAAACTCATCCAGAAACTATTTCTAGTCAGAAATTTGTTTCTGGAACAGAATGATTTTCATGGACCCTTTATTTTTTCGCGAAACAAATAAGGTTTAAGAGAAATGGGAAAAAATTCACTTGAAATCAATGGCACTGACGTAAAAACCGCCAAGTACGAGGGCCCAAACCGTCCTCAGGATTCAAGAACTCCTTTCGCCGCCTTTGAGAGAGGAGGAGGGCTGGTTCTCTACAGCATAAACCCTCACGCTCCTTCGTTCTCTCAAGAGTCTGTCTCTCGCCAAAATGACTAAGGTCTATGGAACCGGCACCTACGACTTCAAGCGCCACCGAGTGGCCGAGTACCCGGTCGAGTCGTCGCACCAGCTCGGCGACAAGCCGGTCGAGTCGAAGCCCGGTTCGTCCCTCCCCGGCTCGATAACCTTGTCGGAGATCCAGCGCGACCGCCTCACCAAAATCGCGGCGGCCAATTGGCTCGTTTCCAGCGACGACGATGAGGCGAGCAGGAGCAGGAGGCCGTTCGATTCGGAGCTGGTGAAGGAAATTTACGAGACGGAGTTGGTGGTGAAGGGCGGAAGGAAGCCGGTGCCCTTGCAGAGGGTTATGATTCTCGAAGTGAGCCAGTACTTGGAGAACTACCTGTGGCCGAATTTTGACCCGCGGACCGCGACTTTCGAGCATGTCATGTCGATGATTCTCATGGTCAATGAAAAGGTGAGTTGCGAGGAACTTGCTGGAGCTTTAGAGGTTTTGCTGATTTGAGCATTGCGATTTAGTTAACTTAGTTCTTGAGTAGTAATGTCTGGCATGGAGTAAGTTTTCCACATCCCGTGAGCTGGTAGGCCAAGAAGGTTATATTGATAAATAAATCGGTTCTTGCATTCTTATTGTTAGGTTTTTCAATTTTCATCGAGAGATTTGATAATTTCTCAGGTTAATTTAGGCAACGAGGAAGAGCAGCAACTTTTGATTTTACATTCGTCTGTTTAAAACGTCTAATTGTGAAGTGGGAAAGTGGCCTTGATAAACAACAGCAATATGACTTCGAGCCTTTTCTCTTCGTTTATCGAAAATCCCAATTTAATAAGCTAATCAAGGTAACTTCTTTGGACAATGGCTGGGAATGTGATGAGACATCAAGGAAGATTTTCTTTTGTTCATGCACTGCCCTCATTATGTAGGAAAATAACCCTTTCTTCGAAGATGTGCCTTTGAACTTGAATAAATTCATGCATATGTGACTGTTGCAGTTTCGAGAGAATGTGGCAGCTTGGGCATGCTTTTATGACCGAAAGGACGAGTTCAAGGGATTTCTTGACAGGGTTCTCCGTCTTAAGGAGGTTTGTATCCTTCTGTTCACTGGTAACATGTACTTAACCTTTCTCTTCTCTGGGGGAATTTTTGCCCTGCTACCATTGATATGCGAAGTGACTTCACTGAGTGTTTAGTGATGTAATTTAGGAAAATCGGCCTGTATTCTGCGTTTAATCATTTTCTTGCATTTTTGCTGCTGCCTGAATGCCTATGTTTCTTTTTCTCTTCCAGGGAAGGGAGTTAAGTATACCAGAGAAAACGAATTACCTAGTTTTCATGATTTATGCATTTCAGGTATGTTCCATTTTCTCATGGATGTTTGAATTATTGGCATTAGGTTATAAATTTTTTACTTCATTTCGTACAGAATATCGTTGCGTCGACTTTATTCCTTCTTTGAATAAGCTGCATGATCAGAACTGCACTTATCCACTTACCATATTATGTTGATGTTGACTGCTGTTTCACCTGGCAGAGTTTGGAAGATGAAATTGTCAGTGAGACTGTTTTGAGATTAGCAAGTCTGCAATCCTGGTACAGTTTGTCGTTTGGTCGTTTCCAGGTATAAGTTGGCTATGCTCCATGTGAATCTTTAATAACTATGTTATGTACTCTCAAGTTCTATTCCGTTTGAGATAAGAGTGTGTGTGTGTGTGTGTGTGTAATTTTGTGTGTGTGTGTGTGAATATACGATGGGCATCTTGAGAAGCTAACACGTGGTTTCTTACAATTGTAGATGGAGCTTTGCTTCAACACTGATTTGATTAAAAAATGGAAAAGGATGATAAAGAGAGAGAGTAAGGATGCCACGAAACATGGCGAACAGTTTGATCCCTCTTGTAAGTTGGAGTCGAAATTCTTGAGGAATCTCATGGATGAGTTTTTGGAGGTACTGTCTGTGAAGTGATAGAGCTTATATATCTATAGCTAATTTTAGCTGGATACCTGCCCTTTTGCACCACAATGAAATTAGTGTACATAAATAATATTCTGTTTGGCTATTTTAGGTACTTGACTTCAAGGTTTTCCCCCGACCAGATGGTGATAATGGGAATGATGGAATAACTGATGCCTACAGTCTTGGACAAGTTGATGATGCTTCCGTCCTATATTGTGAGAGGTTTATAGAATTCCTCATCGATCTTCTGAGCCAGCTGCCAACAAGGAGGTATTGAGTTTTTTTTTCTACTTCATCTAAATCTGCTGCCAGAATTATAGGTGGTTGCTTTTCTTACCTGCGTAGGTTGCTTTATTGAAAGCTTTTTACTTCGCAATGCATATAATTGAGTTTGAGAGTTGCAAAAGAACTTAACATGAGGATAGTGTGCAATTTTTTTTAAATTATCAGTTCAAGTGATTTCTTCTCTCTTGTTGTTGGCTCTTTAAGGTGGTTGCATGGGATTCTTCTGAAATATTCAACTGAATTATGTTTTTAGCCTTGTGCTGCTGCTGACACCATAATGCTACCACCACCACCACTATGCTTCAGCATTCCTCACCCTTCTTTTCATTTTTGATGAACAGGTACCTGAGGCCTCTTGTGGCAGATGTGGCCATCGTTGCCAAATGCCATTTAAGTGCTCTGTATAGACATGAAAAAGGAAAACTCTTTGCACAACTTGTTGACTTACTACAGTTCTACGAAGGCTTTGAAATTAATGACCATGTGGGCACACAATTGACAGATGATGAGGTGGTTCAGTCTCATTATGACCGCTTTCAGTCTTTCCAGCTACTCGCTTTTAAGAAGGTCCCCAAGGTTTGTTATGGCCACAGTTTTATGTAGAATGCTGCTTCATTCATGGATCCTGAGAATGATGGATATGCATCTCCTTTCCTTGATTTTGATCATCTCTTTCATCAATTGACTTTTACCTAATTCTTTGTTGTTCCTTCAGCTACGAGAACTTGCATTGGCTAACATCGGTGCAATTCACAAGAGGAACGATCTTTCAAAGAAATTGTCTGTACTTACCAAAGATGAGTTGAGGGACTTAGTCTGCCTCAAGGTTTGTCAGCATTACAATTTTTTATTTATTGCGGCCTTTCTTTTTCTGACAATGTCTTGGAATTTACCCTGTAGCGATCTTTCCTTTGATCTAATGATCAACTTTACTAGGAATCTGGTGTGCTTCATACTACTTGTCCATAGTTGCATCACAGTCACTTCTTTCTCAAAGATGCAATGTTGACTGCTGACAGTTGCCTGAGTTATGCGGTCCCTTGGCCACATATTACATGTTACTTCATCTGAGGGCTAAGTGTCAGAATTAACACAGATGAGCGGAATCAAGCAAATAATAATGCAGCACTTATGTAGTTGTATGTGTATTGGCCATTACAGGAAACATTGTTATGTTGAATTGATGATCCCAGTTCCATGAAGTATGCTGCAATAGAGTGCATCTGTTAAGTAGGTGAAACTAATAAGGAGAAATTAATTGGCATGTGACGAAGGAAGTGCTCTATGAAATATGTATGTGGTGCATCTGAAGTGCTTTTATAACCTTTGTCTATGCATGTGTATGAGTATCAGAGGATGAGTTCCTGCTGGAAATTAGAAAGGAAAAAAAAAGGCATATAAGAAAGATTTTTTAAAAGTTGACAAAGTTTGAATTGTAAAAACTTCTGATTATGTACTATGATATTTTCCTCCAAAAATGAAGCTTGATCACCTAAAATATTTCATGTTTAAGCAGCTTTATGGTGGTTCTATTTTATTTGGTAAATGGGTTCATCCTTAGGAAAGAAGTAAAAGAAATGACGAATAAATAGGTCTGAACTGTCATTATACAAAGGGTCCAGAGTGCTTCTTCATTGCAGGCATTATGCAACTGTTGAAAACATCGAGACTTGAGGAATATCCAGTTGTTATAATTAGTTGAATTTTCCAATGTTAAACGCTTCATAGGCATGTTTTGTTTGACATCCTTTTCACATTTATGTGGGCGCACTTGTACATTGCTCGGCCTTGATACACAGAAAATAAAAAAGGATCACTTGCCTATCTTACTACAATTTTTTGTATCTTTTCTGGTTGAGATATTTGGCCATGTGTTCATACACTTATCTTTCTCCTTGCGGTATTCATACTGGAAAACCATGCTCTGATCCTGTTCCTTTTATATATGCAGCTTAAGCTGGTCTCTAATGAAGATCCCTGGTCAGATAGGGTGGATTTTCTTGTTGAAGTTATGGTATCCTACTTTGGAAAACAACAGTCTCAGAAAGAAGCTATCAATTCGCTTCCACTCTACCCCAATGAGCAGATCATGTGGGATGAAAGTCTTGTACCAAGCATAAATTACTCAGGGGAAGGTTGTCTGGCTCTTCCCAAACTCAATTTACAGTTCCTGACACTCCATGACTATCTTCTAAGAAATTTTAACCTCTTTCGTCTTGAGTCCACATATGAGATCCGGGAGGATATTCAGGAGGCTGTACCGCACCTCCTTGCATACAGCAATAATGAAGGAGAAACTGCATTCCGTGGTTGGTCGAGGATGGCTGTGCCATTCAAAGAATTTAAGATAACAGAGGTAAAGCAGCCGAATATTGGTGAGGTTAAGCCCGCGTCTGTGACAGCCGAAGTAACTTTTAGCATTTCCAGTTATAAGGCTCAAGTAAGATCAGAGTGGAATGCCCTCAAAGAGCATGATGTCCTATTTTTGCTCTCCATCCGCCCCTTGTTTGAGCCTCTTAGTGCGGAGGAAGCGTCAAAGGCGAGTGTGCCACAGAGGCTTGGCCTTCAGTATGTGAGGGGATGTGAAATTATTGAGATCCGTGATGAAGAGGGAACTCTAATGAATGATTTTACGGGAAGAGTCAAACGTGATGAGTGGAAGCCCCCAAAGGGTGAATTGAGGACTGTTACTGTTGCTCTGGATGCAGCGCAGTACCATATGGATGTCACTGATATTGCAGAGAAAGGTTCAGAGGATGTTTATGGCACATTTAATGTATTGATGAGGAGAAAACCCAAGGAAAACAACTTCAAGGCAATACTGGAATCCATAAGGGATCTTATGAATGAGTATTGCATTGTTCCTGACTGGTTGCACAACATATTTCTGGGCTATGGGAATCCTTCTGCAGCACAGTGGACTAATATGCCTGATCTTCTTGACGTTGTAGATTTTAAAGATACTTTCCTTGACGCAAACCATTTAAAAGAGAGTTTCTCGGAATATGAGGTCAGTCATCGTGATGGTTTTTTCTTCTTGTTTCTGTGAAACATTTTCTAATTTCATTTAGTAACAGTTTTTCCCATCCTGGCTTTAGGTGTCCTTTGTGAATCCAGATGGCTCAGAAAACTCCCTACCGAAACCCCCTTTTCGCATAAGACTTCCGAGGACTTTGAAAGCCAATACCCACGCTCTTCCTGGGAACGGGAAATCTGATACTTCTATGGATGATGTTCCTGGTTCTGAAAAGGAAAATCTCATTGTTGAAGCTTATATTCCCCCTGATCCAGGTCCTTATCCCCAAGATCAGCCGAAGCAAAATTCTGTTAGATTCACACCTACACAGGTAGTGAATTTCTCCTTACCAAGATTCTAAGGTCCAAAAGTCAGAGGAATCTTATGCTGATTGATTCAAGTTTTATTGTTTTTGCAGGTTGGGGCAATTATCTCGGGCATCCAACCCGGACTGACGATGGTTGTTGGTCCACCTGGTACTGGAAAGACTGATACAGCAGTACAGATATTGAATGTTCTTTATCACAATTGTCCTTCTCAGAGAACGTTGATAATCACTCATTCAAATCAGGCTCTTAATGACCTTTTTGAGAAGATTATGGAGGTAAGCTTTCACAATCATGTCAAGATGGAAAGTGTCTTCTATGGACCGAGAACATGCAGTGCTTCTATTTTAATAGTTAAATTGGGTGGGCGCATGTTTCAAATGATGGGACCTACTATTCAGTTGTGCAAATAGACCCAAGAGTACAGATTGTGGTGCTTTTCATTTTCCTTGTGCTTTGGATATTTCCAACTTTGATTTCAATGAAGATATAAATTGACTTCTATCATCAAAATATAAATTGATTTCAATTGGCATCCTTGTTGATTACAGAGGGATGTGCCTGCACGCTATCTTCTTCGGCTAGGTCAAGGAGAACAAGAACTGGCAACTGATCTGGACTTCAGCAGGCAAGGTCGCGTTAATGCCATGCTTGTTCGGCGATTAGAATTGCTTAGTGAAGTGGAAAGGCTGGCAAGATCTCTTGGACTGCCTGAGGATGTGGGCTACACTTGTGAAACAGCTGGTTACTTTTGGTTGCTCCATGTATATTCACGTTGGGAGCAATTTCTTGCTGCTTGTGCTGATAATGAAGATAAACCTACATTTGTTCAAGATCGTTTCCCCTTTAAGGAGTTCTTCACTGACACTCCTCAGCCCGTTTTTACTGGTCAGTCATTTGAAAAGGACATGCGAGCTGCTAAAGGGTGTTTTCGCCATCTTAAAATCATATTTCAGGAGCTTGAAGAGTGTAGGGCATTTGAATTGCTCAAGTCAACAGCTGATCGAGCAAATTATTTGATGACCAAGCAGGCAAAGATTGTAGCAATGACTTGCACTCATGCAGCCCTTAAAAGGAAAGATTTTCTTCAATTAGGTTTCAAGTATGACAACTTGTTGATGGAAGAAAGCGCCCAAATACTAGAAATTGAGACTTTCATCCCAATGTTGCTTCAGAGGCAGGAAGATGGTTATGCACGCCTTAAACGCTGTATATTGATTGGCGATCACCATCAGTTGCCTCCAGTTGTAAAGAATATGGCTTTCCAGAAGTACAGCCACATGGATCAGAGCCTCTTCACTAGGTTTGTTCGTCTGGGTATACCCTACATTGAGCTTAATGCACAGGGTAGAGCCAGGCCAAGTATTGCCAAACTTTATAACTGGAGGTACCGTGATTTGGGAGATCTTCCTTTTCTAAAGGAGGCTGCCATCTTCCACAAAGCAAATGCTGGGTTCACTTACGATTATCAATTAATTGACGTGCCTGATTACCATGGGAGAGGTGAGAGTGCCCCTTCCCCCTGGTTTTATCAGAATGAAGGAGAGGCTGAATATGTAGTTAGTGTCTATATGTACATGCGCTTACTAGGGTACCCGGCAAATAAGATTTCCATCTTGACCACTTACAATGGCCAGAAACTTTTGATCCGTGATGTTATCAACAGACGATGTGTTCCTTATGACTTCATCGGTCCTCCCAGCAAGGTAAGCTATGACTGGCTGTGACTTCTGTGATGGTTTATTCACATGTTTCTATGAATTAACTACAATTGTTAGATTTGGGTCCTTGATACTAAATTTCTTTTTAGTGACAAAAGAACTTGTTTCATGGTTTCGTGTGATGATTTCTTTCTAGTTAGATTCATGGAATTGTGTGAGAATTTTGCGGTAGGTTGCATTTTTTGTCAGATTTGCTTGTATAATAACAAATTTGATGACTTATCTGTGAAAAGGTTGTTGACTATGCCAAACTATCGTGAGTGGCAAGGTTAGCAGGTCCATGGCCTTATAAATTACGTGCTCGCCGCTTTCGATAAGATTTCTGGAAAAGGGTGTACAGTGATTTTTCTCCTCCATGTTTCACTCTTGTTTTCTTCCGTCATACGCGTCGAAATCTCAATTATTCGAGTATATTTATGGAAGTTTCGGATGAATTGGTAAACTTGGGTCAAAAGATGAAATATACTTTCCTCATCACTTTACTAAAAGTACCATGTAGGATTGATCAATGAATGTGATACAAAGGCAATAGTATTTAGAATTCTCCTCTATTCCTCTGTCCAGATATAAATAAATCCCTGAAATGATAGTTATTTTTTCTCTCCCATTTTCGACAGGTCACTACAGTTGATAAGTTCCAAGGTCAGCAAAATGATTTCATCTTGCTGTCTCTTGTGCGTACTCGCTTTGTTGGACACCTTCGGGATGTTAGGCGGTTGGTTGTCGCCATGTCCCGTGCCCGACTTGGGTTGTATGTTTTTTGTCGCCGCTCTTTGTTTGAGCAATGCTACGAGCTACAGCCAACATTCCGGCTATTACTTCGAAGGCCTGACCATCTTGCGTTGAATCTCTATGAGGATACATCATATACCGATCGGCACATTGAAGACACAAGAGATAGGTATCTAGTCAGTGGTCTTGAGGAGATGGGCAGCATTGTCATGGATAAGATATATCGGATATATCAGGTACCTATCTCTTCCTTCACAACACAGCAATTTAGCAAATGAAGTGGGCATTTTTGGTGCCTTAATAATGAAGAAGTTGAGTTGCTTTAAGTTGCCGTGATGGAGCATTCTGTGGCTATAGATTTCTGTTGTATTGTTTTGTGATTATATAGGAGCACGGTTGATCTAACTTTTCATTTTGGAAAGAGAGAGGCTACCAAATGACATTTCTATGATTTAATGGAGAGCTCCTTAGATTTAAGTATTATGTAGTTTAGGAAAATATAAACTAATGTAAGCTGTGACGCTTCGAGTATTGGCAAGACTAAATTGGGGAATAGCATTAGACAAATAACTGGCAGAGAAAATTTAGTTGGAAAATAGAAGCAAACTTGAAATCAACTATTGCTTCTTGCTTTAGTTTTCATTACAATAGAAGATTTGCGGAACTTGGTTCTAGGATTTTCTGTTTCTTTAAGCTGGTTCTTAGTTTAGTGTTTATCTTGGGACAAGCTAAACATGATCTTCATTTTTTTCCTGTTTCGATGCAGATGAGGAACCTCCAATGGGATCAATATTTGGCTCCTGAACAAGTAGCTGGTGCCGCGAGTGACAATGGAGTTCCTAATGACCATATGATTTCAACGACATCACGGGAAACTGAGTATGCTAGCACGCCTGTGCCTACAAGTAACAAATCAGGAAATATGGTTTCCGATAATGAAGAGGATAATGCAGGGGTCCATGCTGTAAATGATAAAACTGGAAATTTGCCTCTTCAGAATCAACAGAAAGGGGAAACTGAGCCGGAAGTCCATAAATCTGATGAAAATGGTGACGTGCTAGAGAGCTCGAACGACGAGACAAAGATGCAGGAGTAGTCTGTTGTACGAATCCATCTATGGTTGAAGATCTCCTGCCCTTTTTATTCGGCAGTGTCATGGAGCAGTTCCTGGAGAATTGGAATGATACAGCGGAGCCCCCCTGTCATAGTCGGCTCCATTTGTAGAATAGCTGAGCGGTTTCTCGAGAACACCATCAAATGGTTAGATATCTAATATTTCTCTGTTCCCAGGGGAGCATGTGAAAAAAGCGATTTTGAAATACTGTACTGGAAGAGATTGTGACGTGCATCCTCAGGGTCCAGGGAACAAATTGTAGCATAATTTCTGATGTACAGCGCCTAATTATTGATCTTTGTAACATTAGATGCAGCCAAACGTTGAGTTTTGCCAATGTTGATTCTTTCAAGTTCCTGCTTCTCCATGGCTTGGTTTCCAAAGTTTCACGATTAAACGTCTGAAGAAATGCAGTATCGTCTTCCCTTTTTTTGCCGTTGAGGAAGATTTTCTTCCTTGGTCGTGCATCTTCTGTTCCCCTTAAAACTGCCAACTGCATCAATTAAGCTGAACGGCAAAACAATGCAGTCATACGAGCTGATCCCGCACGATCTTACGGTTGTGAATTGATCTAGGCAAACCCTGGAAGTCGATGAATTGACGAATTCTGGCGAGTTTACATCGAGATATGATCATGTTCATGGAGTATGGAAACCATTCGTATGCTTCTCGAGTTTGTACCAACTTGCTTTTATTTTCATTGATCCATTTATCCCGAAAGATGAAGTGGACTATTGTACGTTCCAGACTCGTGAATTTCAACACCATCTTCACAGATCAAGCGATACGCGAGCTGAAATCAGTGGCCTAAGCAGCACCGATGCATTGCCGTCTTTGAACTAACAACTATCCACATTATTGCAGAGTCAAAAACCGTTTTGTTGGTTGTCATTTCATGAGATGACAAAAGCAGAGGGACCAGTAGATGCACGAGACATGATCTTCTGTCGGCATGAAGTAACAAGAGAAAGCAGCACAATGATTACATCCAACAGGATACAACCATCAAAAGGCACACAGCAGTACGGTACACACCAAGCAGATACAATCACCCTCCGGGTTGGGAAAAAGAAAGGAAATAGAAAATCATCAAGAAGGTCACCAACAATCTAATGAGGAGACTAGACTAAACTCTCTTGGAAGCTGTGGAGCCTGAATCGGTTAACACGATGAAACTGGACAACGCACGGCATCTGCTACTCCTGTTTCTGGTTAGATGATGTTTTTATCATTGAGCTGAATACAGGAGATGTGAGCAGTCTTCAACCAATCTTTCCCCTCATCCTTTTGGCACCTCTCTTTCAGCAAAGGACAAGAATAGATAACAAGAGAGGTAAGAGAGTAGTGAAGCCCCACGAGAAACATACGCAGTAGCTGACTGCATCCCCAGATGCTCAACGATACGAGAGATGTCTAGTATGATAGCCCCTCACCATTCAGAGACTTCAAATTTCCGAAGTCCAGATGTATAGAGATATAATGATGGGTGGTAACAGCCCCGTCATCTGGAAACGACGTCACCTCATCGCACTTCCCATGGATACACATGTAGCTAACAGAAGGTAGACTTTGAAAACTCTATTCCATCCTGTTTGCAACCAGTTGGCCGCAATTCCCAACTCCAAGAGATTTCAAGCCAAGGGGCAAACCTCCCTGTGGAAATGATCCAATTCCTGGTCAATCGCGCAGATGCAAGTACTGAAGAAATGGAAGCAGGGTCCTCATGTTTTCAGGGAGCAAAACGAAGTGCTCACAATGGGATATTTTCAGTGAAGTTAGTTTCGGTGCAGCCAATCCTCCACCTGGAAAAGCCATAAAATTCTGACCACCGCATATGCTCAAGAACCCGAGAGCTGTGCGATCCTAGAACCATGGTCACTCGCAAGTAGCTGATTCAACTCGCGTGATGGTGATATTCACGAATAGCGATGGGTACAAGATAGGACATCATCAATTGTCTTAAACAATTGTCTAAGCCTTTCGGATAACTTTGAAGTTAGCTCACACGGCAGTGGCAAAAATCCATCATCACCTCAGAACCGACTTATGCGTTAAAGATGAAGCAATTCTATATTTATCTTTTCATAAATTGCCCGTGCAGCGGAATCCCAACTTCATGTGATAGAGGAGAGGAAATCTGTTTCACCTGAGGGGCGATATCTCACCTTTAGATGGAAAAAGAAATACATCTCAATGTAGTGTAGAAAGTAGGATGCTACGTTAATGATTGTCCAAACAAGAACGAACGCTCCAAGTAGCCCTCCCATATATAACAGGAGCATACTACAAACTCTCAATTCCAGTGAAGGAAATTTGAATTACAACACCAGTGGTTATGTTCACGGGGCCCTATAAAGCATTTAATGAGCAAAGGAGAAACAAAGAGGACTCCGAAGCGCACATTCCACCACATTCTTCTCATAGGCAGAGCATCCAGGGTTGAAGATGGTGACGAGCTATCCAGGCGAATTTCTAAGAGACAAATGCATCGAAAGATTTGCTGTACCCATCAGTCTCCAATGAACTTCCTCTTTCTTGATGTGTTCATATACGGCCTGATGACCCATTCAATTTGAGCTTCAGTCTGATCCACTGTGCCCAACTTTACCTGAATCATCCAAGGAGAATATAAGAAAGAAATATGGGAACCAAGGTACATAATGCAGGTCGGCCAGAAAAAATAAATTACAAAAAGAACAAAAACCAGCATCTAAGGTTTCAAGAACCTAACATTTACAGTTACTTTAAACTTGAGAATAAATAATATAGTTCCATGTCTCCACAACAGAACTATCGTAGAAATATATATCCGTGCTTCATGGGCCCTGGCCCTAGTAGAACATATCCTTCTACAAGAAGATAATACAAGGGATAACAAATAGGCCGACTCTCCATGCCTCACCCGATAACTGCCAAATTACCTGATATAGGCGTAATTCAAACCGAGGGCCTATTTCCTTAAGCTCGACACCTTTGGGACCGCCATGCTTCTCATAAAGATGATGCCTGCACAAATGAAATCGACAAAAGGTAGGAATGAAAATGCTGGCACCATGAAGCATGAGTCATATGACATTGATACGTAGACCAATCACAAAATGCTATCACATGTTAAAGGATGGCGAAGGATAAATTGGAGCCTGGATGACCAGGTTCTCTCTCAAGGAAAGACGTTATTTCTGACTGACAAGCCGCAATAAACCAAGTAATAACTTTGAATTTTGAAAATCCTAATCTATTTATTGGTGGGAGAAGTTCCAAGGTTCGTAATTTCTGGCACTTTAAGTTTTTATGGTTACAGAAGTACTCTTGCAACTTCTCCTAATTCACTATGTTTTCTAGGTCTCCAAGAGATTAATAGCAAGGATAAATCCTTTGCTAGTATTTTCACTAAGCTTTGTTGGATAAAAATACATAACCCTCGATATTGCTGGCAGCAAAACGCAAATAAGAAAAACAAAGATTTGTCTTCACTTGGAATAAATATTATATGGATGTCCTCCAACACACTCATTCTCGTTAAGCTAGTAGGAGAAAAGGATGTCACAGGGAAAGCATTGTACATCCACATAATGGCACCAATTAAATCATTAAAATGGTAACATATCAGGTCCATCATTTCTCATAAAAATCATAGTAGAGGATGTAGGTCTACGTTGGATTACTTATTTCCAGATAATGCCAACATCTTGAGAAATATTAATTCTAACAAGCTTTAGCTGCAAGATAAACACATTTCCGGAAAACTGCAGATGCAGAAACCTAGTCCTTATCAAAAGACAAGTACAACAAATAGTAACCAGTTTATATTGCAATCATCCATATTCTAGCACATTGACACAGATTTATGCCCACATTAGCGTGTAGATGAGAAGGATGCTCCACTCAGAACCATTATATCGGAAATGCCTTTGAAGAAAGGAAAGAACCATTGAATAAAAGGGGATGACAGAGACATGAATTAGATTAACCAAAACATATTAACCACGTAAACAGATGATATCGGGGGGAGGGGGGCGGGTTGTTGGGTGTTGGAGGTTGGTGATGTGTAAACACAGAACAAACCTGAAGGAAATGTAATCTGACTGATTAGCAAAAGTAACAATGCGTTTGGTATCAGGCTTAGGCACTGGAAAGAGATGCTTTAAAATATTGGCCGCTCTTTGTCCCAACTGTAGACAAATGGACATCAATTCACAAAAACTTCCCATAAACCAAACCAAGATAATACACTTATTTTGCACCAATTACAAATGATAAATATCTTGCAACAACTACTTCATAATTTCACAATTCAGGGTAACATGTATAATTGGACTGAGAGGAAATTCCATTAACA
Source organism: Eugenia klotzschiana (assembly GCA_025175695.1). Taxonomy (NCBI): domain Eukaryota; kingdom Viridiplantae; phylum Streptophyta; class Magnoliopsida; order Myrtales; family Myrtaceae; genus Eugenia; species Eugenia klotzschiana. Next base: position 14,505 of record JANUWG010000064.1, read on the forward strand.
TATAAAAGAAATCAAAACCTTCATCTAATAAGATCGACTTGTTTGGTATACCTGCATTCGACCAGATGCCTTCCATACAATATCAATGACTAATTTACTTTTGCCAGAGAGAAACAGACCTCAATCTCACCATAACACTTTAATGCTTTAGAATATGTAGACATCCCAACAGTTCAAAATGAAACTCTTGTCAATCATATTGCCTATCTTGTAGATCATTTCAATTAGCTCATTCCTTTTCTCTTAAAATATTAATCAGTTCTCTACTCTCAATCATACTCTTCATTGTCAAGTATTTTACAATAGTTCACCAAAAGTGCTCAGAGGGCATGTAAACCGCACGGAAGCCATGTTATTTTGTGCAGTACATGATATTAACTTCGGTAGCAATCCACCTCTGGGGTTTTCAAGGGACAATTTCGAAAAAACAAAGCATAAATAACAGAAAAACAGAGATTCTACTGAGTAAAGTTTACCTTGGTCGAGAAGTTGTTAAGAATCAAATGAGGATAGGCCTCAGGCATAGTGCCAATCGCCTTTTTGTCCTTAATATCATGCCTTGTAACCTACACAAATACAAAATTAAAGCACATAGTTCTCAAGAGAAAAGCTCAAGGAAAAAGTCGAGGAAAGTATAGATTCCAATTTACTCACCACATTAAGTAATCCAAAATATGCTGTTGGACCAAAAGGTAGATGGCTTATTATCAAACCATCTGGCACACCACGATGTTCATGAACCAAGATCACATCAGTGAAGTCATGTGCTCGGCAAGTTTCAATAATTTCAGATATAACCTGCATTGAGGATCTAATTTAGCTAAATTACCAACTTCTGTTGGGAATGTCAATAACGAATTAACAATCTCCAAACTTCAAATTTCACTCACACCTATATTCTCCCCCCTAAAGACAATGAAACTAAACTTCAGACTCGTTTCTAGGAAAAGTCATATTTGTTTTACACCATATGATACTTCCAAAAGAACAAATAATCACCCCATTTCACCATCCCTCATTTTGCATCAGTAATTCCTGAACAAAACAGAACCGTATGGAAGGATATCACAATTAGAGAAAGAACATCCCACCAACCTGACCACCACGATTCATACGCTGTGCATTAGGGAATACAATTGTCAGTTCCTGTAAGTACCACCATACAAACAGCGATTAGGAGGGAAACGCCAACTGCCACTACATTATCAAAGAGGCCATCTAATGGACACCTCAAACCAATCAAATAGACAATGGTTCCCTTGAAGACAAAACCACCTTTATAAACTGTTTAAGAGGAGCACTAGGATCCCTCGATGTGGTGAGTAATATTTTGGGATCTCTCTCCATGGCATGTGCATACTCATCATCAATGTGTGTTCTTGGGACTACATTTGAGCAACACAAAAGGCATATCAGCAATATTGTATTTCTTGAACGAAAAACCAGCTTCATAAATTGAAAAGGAAAACCATCACATGGTGCAGACGCCAAATGAATAATTCAGACACTCCTTCTTCAACTTCAAGAACTATGGTGGAAATTTCGTCTTTACAAAAAGACCTCGTCTCCGAAAATGTGCAGTCCCCAAACTCCAAAACGAACTAAACTTTCATCACTCGTGTTGTCTTAAACAGCAATCAGAAACTTATGACGTTAGTATTAGATTCCGCACAAGGGAAGCAATTGTAAGACTCGGATCAGAATCCTCCAGAACTATTTCATATTCAATTCAACATTCTCACGGGCGAAGCAGATAGTAGATGACTAAGTACCAGCAGTGTTTTCATCCTCGAGGTCAATCTCTTGCCGAAGCGCGGCCTCCTCGTTCCTCAGCTCAGTTGGGATCGGCTTTCCCTCTGAAAATAACGGAAAACAAAACATGCGAACAACCACCGAGATTAAACGATATGTATGCACAAAGAAAGCGGATTCGTAAAACAGATGATGTGGGTTTTGCGCTTACCTTCAAGAGCTTGCTTGATCTTTCGCTTCTTCTCGTAGAGCAACCTCTCTTTTCCCTCCAAGTTCTTCCGGTACAAGTACTCTCTCCGCAACCGTACGTTTCTCCGCAGCATCTCTTCCCTTCTTGGATTGCGAGGAACGAAACCGGCAAGAAAGATTCGCCTGAATTTGGCGGAAGATGTGGGAGTGGATCAAATTAGGGTTTATCGCGAAAGAGAAGAGAGGCGGGGTTTTAGGTTGTTTCGTTGCCGCTCGCGCCTAGGAGCCGTTGACACTGGATAGTTGACTCTTCGTGCCGATAGACAGCACCGCATAGGGGTGACCAAACCGGACCGAACCGGTTGAGTTGGTTCGGTCCTTGAGGGGGGCGATCCGATCTCCGGTTCGACTGTGGATAGGACTGGACTGGTGTGTGTGTGTATAAAATTAAAATTTTTTGAAGAACTAGTTGACTTAATTTTCTTATCTTTTGCTCGACACTCACTTCTCTCCTCTATCTCGACATGTATGTCTCGCCTTCGCGACACAGTCTCTGATTGTGTTTTTGATATAAAGTCTCCAATCGTGTTTTTTTTTTTTAACTCAATCTGTGAATACTTTTGATTCAGCTGAGAAAGCTTGTGGGGATGGTTCATCGTCCATGTGAACTTCAGGAGGAACTGGATCAGCCATCATGATGGGTGGAGGTTCTCCATCTGAGGAAGATTCTGAACTGGATTCATAGGGTTCAATGGTACGGGTGTCATGAACAGAAATGGGGCTTATCAGTGGAGGTTCAGATTCAGACGATGATTCTTCAATGACTTGTTTCCTAAGGAATGATTCCAAGGGATTTGAAATCATATAACTAGATGAAGCTGATGG
>JANUWG010000065.1:0-17283 GCA_025175695.1 Eugenia klotzschiana
GATCGAGAGAGGTCTGATCTGTTTAAGTCGATATAAGTAATTTCTTCCGAACTCCTTAGAGCTAATATGTGCGTGTTTTTTATTATCCTTAATTAGAGCTGTAGATACGGTTAATTAGGTGCATCAAAATGAACTCCAAGCATATAGGTAAGTAACCAGATCAATAATTTTTAGAAATATTTATATAATTAAAGGTATGGGCCGTAAGGGCGACCTGCTACTAAAGGCCGGCAGCTGGGGATCAGTCATGCCTTGGCCTATTGGGCTCATCATGTCAATCTATTGTAAGCCAATGGGCTTACTGGTCTCAATTCCGGCCCAGTCGATTCGGCCCCAACAGCCTGATCATAGCCATTGGATTACTGCTCTTGCAATGTGCTTGTCTGGCGTCAGCCGCTTGAGTTAGATTAAAACTTGCCTCATCATAATTAAGCCAATTCTTTCTTTTTCTTGACCAAGTTTTCATCCATCGCTTTCCTCCGACCAATCTCGTGACCGGCGGGTTACGAATGTGGACATCGCCCCGTATCGATATCTTGTTGAGTTTGCACGTGAAAGATGTCTGTAAATCATCATTCGCTGGTAATCAGAGGAGTCCTTCAGTTAGGAACGGAGACAAATGTAATCATTCTTATTTCTGGCTAGAAAACATTGCACAATCCAAAAAGTTCGATTATTAATTTCTCCAACGAGTCAGCCGAGTCAGTTTAGGTCTCAACTTAGACGGCGGGGCTGAAGACCATGGTCGTGAGTTCGATTCCAGGAGGAACAACTTTCTGTGCACTGCCCGCTTTGGTAATAACATTGCCACAGTGGGATGCGGAAGATTGTTATATTGTCTTATCGAACCGACAAGACATTATAAGTGGTTTGGACACAATGTGGTGAGTTTTGACTTTGAGAAATATTGGGTTTGCATTTTATCGCTCGGATGTTTTCACAGTCTATCCAAGTCAGTGTTCCACCCCATTTCCAGTAACATTTTCGAATTCTCCTACAGTTAAGTAAGATAGTTTTCCATGCAAGAGGTGGGCTAGATCACACCTCATCCCCTAGGTTTCTTGGATTCTGGTAAGTTACCCCCGACACTTTAGCTTTTGCAATTTGGGCCCCCCCGGACTTTTTGAAATTTGATTCCCGAGTTCCCCTTGACTCCAATCGAATTTTGCTCGCAGCTCTGATCAAACTCTTGCGGGGACTTTGGAATACATGCTCTCAAGTGCAATATGTTTTCGGGTTGTCCAGGGGGGGCAAATTGCAAAAATCGAAATCCAACGGGGCAAATTGCTGTAACCCTAACAACCAAACTTGGCATTTGCCCTACTTGTTACAAAGTAGGTGGAGAGTGGGGTGCCTCTCACAGATCTCATAGCTGAATCCCATTTCAGAACGTTGTAAAGCGATTATCCTAAAGTTGGAAAAACTGTCTTAGGGTTTCTCTTTTGGGGCCTTGGTTTGGGGCGCAACTGGAGGGAGGTTAAACGCCAGAGAGAACACAGCTCATGCAGAGATGGAGACAGGTGTGTAGAAGAACGCAATAAGTACACTGGCTGGAGCTGGACTCAACCCAACCCCTGCTTTGTCTCTCCCGTGCGGAACATAAACTCATTACAGTCGCTTGGTCAACCCCACCACCGTTCACCGATCACTCTCTTCGCCTTATATTACAATTCGTACATTAAATTATAAAAGGACTGAGCGTGTCTTGCCTTGATCCATGCTGAGCTGCCGGACACCCCACATAAAGCATTGACCAAATTGTGTCCAGACAAGGCCAGATTAAAACTGTTTAGTTTTGCTTCCTGTCCAGCCGGGACAAGTCAACAGTTTCAGCTAATCCCTTTGTTAATTCATCGCTTGACTGCATCAGTAAAGGGGGAAAAGAAAATGATTAAAAAAAGGGGTTGTGGATCTCAATGAGAAGTGAAGAGTTTGTAGGGTTTCGTTTGCTTTTCTGGGGTTGGCACATTTGTTAAATGGAGGGAGATGAAGTGACAGTGAGCTGAGTTTTGTATATAGTATGATGTGAGGGGTGGATTCAAGCGAAGAGAAAGCATCAAGTAATTAGTCATTCTATCCACTGGAAGCTTAACAGGAAATGTTTAGCTAACGCAGTGTTGAGATAGGGATCTGTGCACACTCGAATATTATTTAAATTTCATGTTAGCCTTTGGATTCGACCGAGTCCCATCTTGCTTAGAAAGCACCGTAGCTTCGGACGTTAGAGCCTGTGATGGCCTCCACGATGAAATACCCGATGCTCTACCCTCCGGGCCTCCGGTCGCACTTATTGAGATTCTTCAGATGATCATTGGTGCTTTGCTTCTATCCCAAGGCTCATGAATGTGACTTAGAAAACCAAGGCATGACTCGTTTCGTGGCTTGCCTAAGAACTGTACAGTTCAAGTACGCAACATTTTGACTTAGAAGCATTACGAGCTTGGATCAGCTCCTGGTTAGAGAAGATACTACTATTGAGGTTCGCTTGATCTGTGCGGCTTGTGATGACGCTATGACCGTTTCACTATCATGTTAGATATAGAATAAATTATTGGTAGAGCAGAGAGCTAGATGTTGATCTTATGTGAGTTCTGTTGCGGAAATAAACGAAGAACAGAAGTGGAACACAGAGATTTACGTGGTTCGATCAAATTGATCTACGTCCACGGGCGAGGCAAAACAAAAATTCCACTATGATCAAAAGGAGAGTACACCTTACAATGAAACCCTAATCACAATAAATATGTTGTGTCTCAAAACAAAAAAGGAAAACCTAATTCCTCTGGGTTGGGCCTACGGCCCACTCAAATAATATGTCATAAATTCAAGACATATTTAACAATTCTCCACCTTGGCTTGAATTTAATTAGTCAAGAAGCCGAACATGTTCTTCCGGCATCCCTAAGCCTACGTGAGCTAACTCGGTGTAGGAAACAAGGGATGTAACAAAGGAAAGAATATGTCCTCTTCAAACAAAGATAGAATTTCATTCACCTCGCCACCAAGCCCCAAAAAGGGGCAAAACTCAATCAAGCATGCCAATCAAGTTCAAGCAATGCTTAAACTTGTTGGCGGGGATTGACTTGGTCAACATATCAGCAGGATTGTCAGCAGTACCAATCTTCTTTACCATCATATTTCTCTCAGCAACTGCCTCTCGAATAAAGTGGTACCTAACATCAATGTGCTTAGTCCTCTCATGATATGCTTGATTTTTAACCAAGTGTATAGCACTCTGATTATCACAAAAGACAATTGAATTGTCTTCCTGCTGGAGCCCAAGTTCCTGAACAAGATTCCTTAACCAGATAGCTTCTTTCACTGCTTCTGCTGCTGCCATATACTCTGCCTCTGTAGAAGACAGAGCGACTGTCGACTGTAAGGTTGACCTCCAACTAATAGCCGAGCCAGATAGTGTGAAAAGATAGCCAGTCAAAGATCTTCGCTTGTCAAGATCACCTGCATAATCAGAATCCACAAATCCCACAACTGAGGTACCACTTGAACTATTTCTATCAAACACCAAGCCCAAATCTGCGGAACCTCTAAGATACCTAAGTATACATTTTACTGCCTGCCAATGCTCCTTTCCAGGATGAGCCATATATCTACTTACCACACTAACTGCCTGCGCAATGTCGGGACGAGTACATACCATAGCATACATCAAGCTGCCAACTGCACTGGAGTATGGGACATGAGACATTGCAGCCTCCTCATCTTCTGACTGAGGTGAATGTAGAGCTGAGAGTCTAAAATGAGGTGCTAATGGCGTAGTAACAGGTTTTGCGTTCTGCATGCCAAACTTCTCAAGTACCTTCTCAATATAGCTCCTCTGCGAGAGATATAACTTTCCTGCTTTTCTGTCCCTCCGAATTTCCATCCCTAAGATCTTCTTGGCAGGACCCAGATCTTTCATCTCGAACTCCTCACTGAGCCGTTTCTTCAAGATCAACACATCTGACATGTTCTTTGCAGCAATGAGCATATCATCAACGTATAAGAGAAGATAGACAAAGGATCCATCTGAACCCTTCCTGAAGTAGACACAACTATCATAGCTGCTCCTATGATAACCACTCCCTATCATAAAGCTATCAAATCTCTTATACCACTGTCTTGGAGACTGCTTTAAGCCGTACAAGGATTTCTTCAATCTACAAACATGGTCTTCCTTGCCTTCTACATAATAGCCCTCAGGCTGGGCCATATAAATAGTCTCATCAAGGTCACCATGCAAAAAAGCAGTCTTCACATCAAGTTGCTCAAGCTCTAAGTCAAATTTAGCAACTAAAGCTAGTAACACACGGATGGAAGTGTGCTTAACCACAGGAGAGAATACTTCATCATAATCAACTCCCTCCTTCTGATTGTAGCCTTTAGCTACAAGTCGTGCCTTGCATCTAGCATCTTCAACACCTGGAATTCCTTCCTTTTTCTTGAAGACCCATTTACATCCAATGGCTCTTTTTCCCTTAGGCAACGGCACCAAATCCCAAGTCTGGTTCTTGTGGAGTGATTCAAGTTCCTCAACCATAGCAGTAGCCCATTTTTCTGATTCTACACAAGTAACAGCTTCAGTATAAGTAGAGGGTTCATGAATACCCATACCTTCTGCTGTCGTGAGAGCATAAGCCACCAGATCAGAGTATCCATATTTTTGAGGAGGTCGAGTCTGCCTCCTTTCTCTGCCAGTAGCAATAGAATATGGCTGCTCCACCTCATCTACAGCTTCCTCATCTGAACTTGAATCAACAGTAACACTTTGCTCGCTTAAATCATCTCGAGAGGTTTTCTCTGGAAGCTCCACCTGAACCTCCACCTTATTCATATTGCTCTCAGGCTTTCCTGCATGATCATCAACAACCTTTCTTTGATCAAGCATAAGCATTTCATTAAAAGTAACATCCCTACTAATAATGAACTTATGCGAGTTGGATTCCTGACACCACAAACGATACCCTTTTACACCATCAGCATACCCAACAAAGATGCATTTTCTTGCTCTAGGTTCTAACTTACCATCCTTAACATGATAATAAGCAGGGCATCCGAAAACCTTTAGATTAGAGTAATCGCAAGGCTTACCTGACCACTTCTCAAAAGGCGTCTTGCAATCTATTGCTGTTGAAGGAGAACGATTAACCAAATAGCAAGCCGTGTTAACAGCTTCAGCCCAAAAGTCTTTTTCCATGCCAGCATTAGAGAGCATGCATCTTGCTCTCTCCAAGAGGGTTCTGTTCATACGTTCTGCTACCCCATTTTGCTGTGGAGTATACCTAACTGTACGATGTCGAACAATACCAGCATCTGCACAGAATTCATTAAAATCGCCACCGCAGAACTCGAGACCATTATCGGTCCTAAGACGTTTAATCTTCTTTCCAGTCTGGTTCTCAACAAGGGCTTTCCACTTCTTGAAAATCTCAAACACATCACCTTTTCTTTTCAGAAAATAAACCCAAACCTTTCTGGAATAATCATCAATGAACGTCACAAAATAAAGAGCACCACCCTTAGATGGAACTTGTGCTGGTCCCCATAAATCAGAATGGATGTAGTCGAGTGTGCCCTTTGTCGAATGTGTTCCCGTGCTGAAACTGACTCTGCACTGCTTACCAAGAACACAATGCTCACAGAAATCTAGCGAGGTCGTCTGCTCTCCACAAAGTAAACCACGTTTACTCAAAACTGTCATGCCACGCTCACTCATGTGGCCCAAACGCATATGCCACAGTTTTGTTTTATCATTATCAGAAACAGAATTGGATGTGCCAATCGAAGAACCCATAACGGTGCTACCCTGTAGATGATACAAGTGGTTTACCTTGCTTCCTTTCATCACAACCAGATTGCCTTTGGAGACTTTGAGAACTCCACCTCCACCTGAGTACATACATCCAATGGAATCCAAACTGCTCAACGAGATAAGGTTTCTCTTCAAGTCTGGTATATGTCTTACTTCAGTTAAGGTTCTCACTACCTTGTCGTGACATCTAATCCGAACAGTACCAATGCCCATAACTTTGCACACAGCATCATTACCCATCAAGACTGATCCACCATTTATTTTCTCATACGTGGTGAACCATTCCCTATTTGGGCACATATGATATGATGCTCCAGAGTCCAATATCCAAACATCATCGGAAAAACTAACAGCAGAGCATGCAGTAAGAACACTGTCTGACGCCTTAGACTCATCTTCGCTAGCAACATTCACCGCATCTGGTCTTTTACCATGCTGCTTATCCTTTCTCTTGAGCACAGGACAATCTGACTTGTAATGTCCCTTCTTGTGACAATAATAGCACTCAACGTTCATCTTATCTCCAGGTGGCCTAGATTTTGAACGACCAACAGATTTCTCTCGAGGAGCTTTATCCCTGTTCTTGTTCCTGCCTCTCACAAACAAACCATCTGCTTTATTTTCACTAGTATTCCCATTCAGTTTCGTTCTCAATTCAGCAGAATTCAAAGATGCTTTAACATCCTCCAAAGTTATGGATTCACGTCCATAAAGCATCGAGTTTACAAAATTCTCATATGAAGCAGGCAGTGAACATAACACAATCAAAGCTTGATCTTCATCATCAAGTTTAATATCTAAATTCTTCATATCAAGAACGATTTTATTAAATTCATCCAAGTGTTCCTGAACGGGCGTACCTTCGCGCATCTTTAGGGTATACAGACGCTGCTTCAAATAAAGTCTCGAAGTCAAAGATTTCTTCATGTAGAGACTTTCCAGTTTCTTCCAGAGACCAGCCGCCGTTTCCTCATCGGCAACTTCTCGCAGAACGTTGTCATCCAGAGATAACTGAATCGCACTATGCGCCTTCTCGTCTATCTCTTCAATCTCCGCCGTGGTCATGTCGTCTGGATAATTTCCATCTAACGCCCTAACCGTACCCTCTCGCTTCAATAAAGCCTTCATCTTTATTCTCCATAATCCAAAATTATTCTGTCCATCAAAAGATGAAATCTGAAATTTCAAAGATGCCATCTCGAAGAACAGATGTGCCCTCGAAACCAGCCTCCACGAGACGTGCAAGTCTTCCGCTGAACAATCGGCCAAAAAACGGAGGAACACCACGACCAGAACAGAGTACGTACTGCAGGAGGACACGATCACGCCGAGCGCCCAAAAAAAAAATCTCGCAGGATTCTTTCTAGACGCACAAAAGGGAGAGAAAAGCTGAAGATTGCGTCTTCTGGAACTTTCAACTCATGTGGACCCCCTCACTATCACGTTTGCTCTTAGCCACCAAATTTGACTTTGACCCAAAAGGTGGCTCAATGATGCAGTGATAGGAGACCAAAGCTGCAACCTCCAGAGCCTTAATCCACGATAGAGGAAAACACAAAACGAACCCCAGTAGAGGAAAGAAATAGAAGCAAGCCTGTAACTTGAGTTTCGCCACCGCAGGAAACCTGGAATCGTTGACGAGCAAGGGCGGCAAAAACAGAGATCACTCCGCAGCAGATGCGACAGTGAGCAAAAGGGACGGCCACGAGTAAGACGTCGCGGAAACCTTGGCTCTGATACCAATTTGTTGTGGAAATCAAACGAAGAACAGAAGTGGAACACAGAGATTTACGTGGTTCGATCAAATTGATCTACGTCCACGGGCGAGGCAAAATGAAAATTCCACTATAATAAAAAAGGAGTGCTAATACAATGAAACCCTAATCACAATATATATATTGTGTCTCAAAACAAAAAAGGAAAACCTAATTCCTCTGGGTTGGGCCTACGGCCCACTCAAATAATATGTCATAAATTCAAGACATATTTAACAGTAGTCATTAAAGTTGATGATTCACTGTAATCGTTCAATTAATAATACAAATAGAACATGTATAAACTTGGAATCGACCTTGGAACCTGTGATAGAGTAGGTTCTAGATTCTAAATTATGCAGGGTAGGTTTCAAGTTCTAAAAAATGATGATTCTAAGTTTTAAGTAGAATATGTACAGAACTTGAAATCACTCACCTCTGTTGTTGTTACTTTGTACTTGTAATATTAACTAGAGAAGAACTTTGTTCACCTAGTTTATTTTTGGATAGACTTCGGTCCTGTGGTTTTTTATCTCCTCATATGGAGGAGGAAAAAATTATTCAAAAGTCCTATACTTATTGCACTTTTGTCAATTCAGCCATAAATCTTTTAAATTTGGCAATTCAGTTCTAAACCTTTTCACTTTTTGCCAATTGAGTCATATTGATCGAAAATCCTTGACGTGGATGTTGACTGTCCTACATGGCATGACCAATGTCGACATTTTTAATAATATTTTAATATATATTTTTAAAATTTTTAATTAATTCTTATTTTTCTTTTTCTCTTTTCTTCTTTTCTTAATTGTTGACGAGGGACGAAACAATGAATATTAAAGTATTATTAAAAATTATCCACGCCAGCATTGGTAATGTCAGTAGGACAACCAACATCCATGTTAGTGATTTTTGGATTATAGGACTCAATTGATAAAAGGTGAAAAATTTAGGACTGAATTGGCAAACTTAAAAGTTTTAGGATTGAATTGGTAAAAGTACAATAGGTTTAGAATATTTTGGACAATTTTTCTCATCAAGGAGATTTTTCACTAAAAATGGTCTTGTGCTCGTGGGTGCTTGGTGTTTATATTTTAGTAGATATATTGCTATATTGTGTTGTTTCCTATTAACCTTGTATAAGAGTAGAAATTATTTTATTCCGCTGCGTTGATCCAATATTATTTGGATTGTCATTAATCTCCTGACAGTTAGAACTAAGCAAAAGGTTTGGCTGGTCCTCAATTGCACCACAGAATGAGAGCTCGTCCATGGACATTGCTATTTGTCGACAAATGGTGCTCGGGTATTTTACTCTGTTTCATTCTCCATGAAAAAATCAAACATTTTGCCTGTTTGAGAGGGATACTTTTGCTTATTATTGTACATTCCTCGCACTAAGTTCAACCATATCATTAAGAGACGAACCAACAACAAACTCCATCACTGTACCATAATCTCTATACCATCTCAGTCTCCAAACACCGATCAAATCTGGCCAAACAATGCCTACGATGTAAGAACTTTTCATAAACTACTCGAAAATTCGCTGTCACAGTAATCGTTGATCTTCATGATTTTCAAGAACGATAAGGATGAAGACATACCTTTATCCATAACGAGGACTTCATCCACGATCGTTGTTGCAAAAATCGGAGACGAAGAAGATTTCGATTTCTCTCCCTTAACCCTCTGTTATCTTTAATGTTATTTCTGATGGAGAGAGACAACAATACGTTACTTTCTTGCATCTATTCATCATAGGGTGGAGAGAGAATCAGACTTTTTTTTAATGTTATCAAGAGGTGCTTTCCATCAAATGCTTAATTGCACCCTTTCATAACCAACGGATTATAGCATTAATTAATTATTAAATCATCAATAATAACATCACGTGGGTCACATTATTATTAAATTCTCCCACTTGACCCATATGATATTCCTTTCATGATTTAATAAGGGCCATAATGTGCATGAAAACATCATGCTAACACTTTTCTTTAAATTGGCTATCACATAATAATCACAATAAAGTAAAGAAGACTAATGCGAGTCATAGCGGTTGTGTGTCATTAATCGACACAGTCCCTTCTATGTACTACAACTATAGCTCTCTACTTATCATGATTCATAAATAAGAAATATAGCAATGGTCCAACTATAATGTCTCTATTAGAGACTATCCTGTCAAACATTCATCTACTTTCATTATGTATACTAAGTAGAAAACAGGACATATCAGAAACATACATAAATGAGCTCAGAGTGTCAAATACATAAACTTAATAGAGTCATAATACAATATCATCAGTGACGTCCAATAATGCCCATCCTTTCAACATGTTCATTAAATGTTTTGGGCGGCAGTCCTTTTGTTAATGGATCTGCAATCATAAGATTGGTGCTAATATGCTCAATTGACACTCTCTGTTTCTGAACTTCTTCTTTGACAGACAAGTATTTGATTTCCATATGCTTAGCACCCTTAGAATACTTGTCGTTCTTAGAGAAGAAAACTGCTGCAGAATTATCACAATAAATTTTCAGCGGCCTGGCAATACTGTCGACAATTACAAGCCTTGAAATAAAGTTCCGCAGCCACAATCCATGAATAGTGGCCTCAAAGCATGCCACAAATTCAGCCTCCATAGTGGATGCAGCAATAACTGATTGCTTTGCACTTTTCCATGAAATTGCGCCTCCAGCCAAAAGGAACAGATAACCAAACGTTGATTTCCTTGTGTCGGCACATCCGGCTAAATCTGAATCTGAATATCCAATTACTTCAAGATGATTGGATCTTTTATAAGTGAGCATATAATCCTTTGTTCCTTGCAAGTATCTAAGAACTTTCTTTGCAGCTTTCCAGTGATCTAATCCTGGATTACTTTGATATCTGCCCAGCATTCCGACGGCAAAGCTAATGTCTGGTCTGGTGCAAGTCTGAGCATACATTAAGCTCCCAATAATAGATGCATAAGGAATGTTTTTCATTTGCTGTCGCTCCAATTCACTTTTCGGACATTGCATAAGGCTAAATTTGTCCCCTTTCTGAATTGGAACTATTCCTGCTGAACATTTGTCCATATTGAATCTCTCTAGAATTTTATTAATATAGGCCTTTTGAGACAACCCTAACAATCCTTGTGATCTATCACGGAATATTTCTATTCCTATCACATACGTTGCCTCACCCATGTCTTTCATTTCAAAATTCTTTGAGAGAAATTTCTTGGTTTCATGTAACAAACCAAGATCATTAGCAGCAAGCAAAATGTCATCAACATACAGAACTAGAAATATAAACTTGCTCCCACTGATCTTCATATATATACACCGATCAACGGTGTTTTCCTTAAATCCAAAAGAGGTTATGGTATCATTGAACTTAAGATACCATTGTCGGGAAGCTTGTTTAAGTCCATATATTGATTTCTTTAATTTACACACCATGTGTTCCTTTCCTTTAACTGAAAAGCCTTCGGGTTGGTCCATATAAACCTCTTCCTCTAAATTTCCATTAAGAAAGGCAGTTTTCACATCCATTTGGTGTAACTCTAAATCATAATGAGCCACCAAAGCCAAAATGATTCTAAGTGAGTCTTTCTTAGAGACTGGTGAAAAAGTCTCCTTATAATCAATGCCTTCTTTCTGAGTAAAACCTTTAGCAACTAGTCTGGCCTTATATCGTTCGATATCACCTTTTGAGTCGCGTTTGGTCTTAAAGACCCATTTACTCCCGACCCTCTTACATCCTTTAGGTAACTCAACAATATCCCAGACTTGATTCTGATCCATAGATTTTAACTCTTCTTTCATGGCATCAAACCACTTTACAGAATCACCACATTCCATGGCCTGTGAAAATGAACCTGGATCATTACCAATTCCTAAGTCAATTTCTGACTCTTGTAGATAAACCACGTAATCATCAGAAATAGCTGACTTCCTGTTTCTTTGAGATCTTCTTAATGCTATTTCTTGTGGCTCAACTACTGTAGTAGTAGGTTCATTGTTAACATGTTCATTATAGGGAGTTTGATCATTTATTTGTTGTTCTTGATTATTATTTGGTCGAACAATAATATCAGGAACAACAATTTTAGAAGTTTTGGGTAAAGGAACATCCACCCTAACTTCTTGAATGCAAGCGTCACGCATTCTTTCACTCCCACTGATGTCGCCATTCTCAATGAACCTAGCGTTTCCAGATTCAACAATTCTCGTACTATGATTAGGACAGTAAAATCTATACCCTTTGGATTTTTCTACATAACCAATGAAATAACCACTGGTCGTTCTTAAATCCAATTTCTTTTCATGTGGATTGTAAATACGTACTTCTGCTGGACAACCCCAAACATGTAGGTGTCGTAAACTAGGTTTCCTACCTGTCCACAGTTCAAAGGGAGTCTTTGGAACTGCCTTACTAGGAACCCTGTTTAATAAGTACATAGAAGTCTTTAATGCATGCATCCACAAAGATAAGGGTAAAGATGAATAACTCATCATACTCCTAACCATTTCCATTAGAGTACGATTACGCCTTTCTGCTACACCATTCTGTTGTGGTGTCCCTGGCATTGTGTATTGAGCACAAATACCATGTCTTTCAAGGAATTTAGCAAATGGACCTGGACATTGTCCTGATTCGTCATACTTTCCATAATATTCACCACCTCTATCTGACCTTACTATTTTCACCTTTTTATCTAACTGTCTCTCAACCTCTTTAATATACACCTCGAGTGCATTCACAGATTGAGATTTATCATGTAGTAGATAAATATAACCATAACGTGAAAAATCATCAATAAAGGTGATAAAATAACTTTCTCCACCAAAAGATGGAACATCAAAAGGACCACATATATCAGTGTGTATAATTTCAAGAAGCTCTGTGCTTCTTGTGGCACCCTTCTTGATGTGTTTTGTTTGTTTACCTTTAATACAATCAATACACACTCCAAGGTCAGTAAAATCCAAATTTGGAAGAATTTCATTCTTCACTAATCTTTGCATCCTTTCTTTGGATATGTGACCCAAACGTTTATGCCACAAGTAAGCAGAATTCTCATTCACTAAACTGCGTTTAGTGCCAACATTATGATGCAAGGTCATTATGGTCTCAACGAATGCATTATCAAGTTTAAACTTGTAGAGACCATCACATAAAATTCCATTTCCAATAAGATTGTCACTCTTAAACAAACTGAAAGATCCATAGCCAAACTTAAAAGAAAAACCCGCTACATCAAGTTTTGGCAAAGACACTAAATTGCGGGAGAACGTAGGTACATAAAGGGTTCGAAACAAATCCAAATAATGCCCAGTATCTAAAAGTAAACGATAAGTGCCAATGCCTTCAACTGGAGCTTTGTTTCTATTCCCTGTGTACACATAGTTCTCATTTGGCTTTAAAGCTTGGATCGTAAGGAATCCCTGCATCGTATTGGAAACATGGGTGGTAGCACCCGAATCAATCCACCAAGTATTACGAGGAACTTCAGTAAAGTTTGATTCAAAACATACTAAAGCACAAGGCTTACCTTTCTTTTCAAACCAAGCTTTACGCTTTAGACAATCTTTCTTCAAGTGTCCACTTTTATTACAAAAGTGACACTTAATAAGATTGTGCTCCTTCTTGTGAATTTGAGAAGCCATAGAAGACCCATTCAAGATATGTAATCCTTTCTTCTTGCTCTTTCTACCTTTCCCACCTTTCCTCTTGGAATTCTTTTCATGCTCTTGATGACTTAAGAGATGAACAGAATGAGCCTTTTGATTCTTTATCCTTGTCTCCTCTTGAACAAGCATACTGGCCAATTCATTTACATTCCACTTATCTTTTATAGTGTTGTAATTCATCTGAAATGGCCCATATTGCTCATGAGGCAAGGAATTAAGAATGAATTGCACTAAAAAGTACTCATCCACGTTCATTCCCAAAGTCCTTAACTTTGCTGCTAAGTTCGTCATCTCAAGTACATGCTCATGCATGGTACGTGAACCATCATACTTCATGGTGGTCAAAGTGCTCATTAATGTACCAGCAAGTGACTTGTCAGCAGTTTGAGAACGCTCTTCCACAAATTTCATAAATTCCTTAGCATTGTCAGTCTTGGGAAGAGAGGTCTTTAAGTTGCTCGCTACTGTCATTCGCATGAACATTAAGCTTAGTCTGTTCGATCTTTCCCAATCTTTATGGAAAGATATCTCATCATCGCTACTCTCATCAGTAATAGCAGCTGGATTTTCAACTTGAAGTGCTAAATCAAGATCCAGAACACCTAAATGAAACTGGACTTGTTCACTCCAATCAGAGAAATTCATTCCATTAAATAATGGAACAGACGAAGCGTGCGAATGAAGAGAAACAGGTACAGATACTGCAAATATATAAGAAAAATACTCATACATTAATGCTTTGAGAACATCACATAATCAGATTCAATTCAAACAATACATGTATATCATAGTTCTCCTTTGGGAAATCCTATGACACACAATCATAATAACCATAATGATGCTAATATCATTTATTTGGCAATTACAAATATATCTCATTAAAAATTTATTTGCTATCTTTGGATATACAAATAAATATGATAAGACATATGAATTACCAACCATTATGTTCATGAATTATAAGAAATTAATTAACCTTTGGGTTAATCCCGAAGTTCTTATAATAAATGAACTTCAATATATCCATGATATCAATAAGATATTTAACATATCAATTTCAATCATAGCATCAAATAATCATGGATAATTGATTAAAATACCATCAATTTCAAAAAATCAAGAAACTTAAGGTTCGGCCACTTTGGTGACTAACAAACCATTAATTTTCCAAGCTTTATTAAATTCATTTGCCCAAGGGTAAAAAGGTAAATTAACATATGAAAAAAAAATCACTTAATTCGGCCAATGGCAGAATAGTAATTTGACTACCCAAGGGCAAAATGGGGATAAAACTGTAATTTTCGCAAAAGGACAAAACTGGGCAAAACTGTAATTTTCGAAAAAAGACAAAACATAGAAAAAGACAAAACAGGGAAAAAGACAAAATCTTAAGGGCAAAAGAGGAAATCAGTCTTGGGCGTGTGCCGGGCACGCGCGGGTGCGTGGCAGGCACGCGCCTAAGCCCACGGGCGCGTGTGGCACACGCGCCCTTTCTTCTTCGCGCAAACAGACGCCATTTGCGTCTGTTCTCTTTTCTTCGCGCAACCTTCGCCGGATTTTGCTTCGCCTGGGTCTTCTCCGATGGCCTACCTTTAACCAAATTAATTTGTGGGTTTTCGAGACCACTCCGGCACGACCACACAGGCCCTTAAATCGGTAAAAACGGCCAAGAAATGTGCTAGAAATCAAATGATATTCCCTAAACGTAAACCCTAACCACCGAGACATCCGTCACTTAATTCGCCTCCGGCAACCGTCGTAAGGCCAAACAAACTTAGGGCTTTTGTTGCCCATGACGATAAGACCCTACTGGACGAATTTCGGGTAATGGGTGGCCGTAATTTGGCCGGAATCGGGGTTTTTCTTTCAAGATCCGAAAATTGCCCAATTTGCAATTTGCTCATAAAAACCCTAAAATTTCATGAAAGCCACGAAAATTCATCGAGCCATAATTCATATGCATAGAAACTTCATATACGAACATTATCGAAAAATCATGAGATCCTAAACCTTGCTCTGATACCAACTGTAAGCAAATCTACGCAATACATTTATGCGGAAACACGTAGAATTTATGCGGAATTTCATCATCACAGTAACCGTTGATCTTCATGATTTTCACAAACAATAAAATGAAAGCGTACCTTTCTCCATCGCGATTCTTCAAGCGTTGATTGTTGCGTCAGAAGACGGGGACGATGAAGGATCTGATTTCTCTCCCTTAACCCTCTGTTCTTTTCGTTGTGCTCTGATGGAGAGAGAACAACTTAACTGACGTCTGTTTTAATAAACGTTGTTATCGTTTGATAGGGTGGAGAGAGGACCAGATTTCCTTTTAAGAGATAAACGTTATCCAAGATGTGCCTTTTCAAAATGCCTCCATCAAAGCATCTTCGATTCGCACATTTTCAATTACACCCTTTTATAACCAATAGAAATAGCATTTATTATTAAATCATCAATAATAATATCATGTGGATCATATATATTATTTTACACAGAGAGGGAGAGAGAGATTAAATTTTGAAGAGAGCGGGTTTTGTCATAAAGGATCACCTTACCGTTTGCGTTGGAATTGTTGTTGTTTTTTTTTAAAAATTTAGGAATTAACATTTTATTAAGAAAATTGAATTTTTGGCGGGATTTACCGCGGGAAGCATCAAGTGATTATTTTTTTCTACCAATATGGCATTGAAGCAATAACTCAGAAAAGTTTTGACATTGTAATGAATACTTATGACATTTCTAGTGTCTTTACGGGACTTCTTGACTTGGAATGATTCCCGGTGAATGGACAAAGAACGATTTTCTTGAAGAAAACATTCTCCGAATTTATGTAAGTCCAAAAAGTTTACACGTTTATGATTGTCTTGATCGACGCTTTTGTCCAACGAACGTCCAACTAGCATCCTAGAATTTTGCATCAATGTTTACTTAGATTTGTATACTAAGAAAGTCGCTGTCAAAATAAATAAGAATTTTTATAAGTATTCTAAGTATTGTACATCAATTTGAGTTTACAATTTCAACATCAAAGCTCTAGTAAACAAAGAATGCAATTGCTGATGGTGTTGAATGTATTAGAATCCATGCTATCGCTATCGATGGGAAAAAACAGAAAAGAAGGCCGATTGAAAAATTCCAAGCAAATAAAGAATTGATGAAAAAAATCAAGGAGTACACCTTCCTACACGAAGCTACTCGTAGTTTGTGTTTGTATGAGATAGAAGAATCATTATCCATGCATTGACACGTGATTTTTTATCATCTTTATTTTGAAAAATTAATTAGAAAATAAGAAAAATTCATAAAAATCAAAAATCAACTTTAGAACCATTGGCCAAGTGTAGGGAATCAATTTTGAATAAATAAATATGTTTTTAAATTTTTTGGAATTTTTGGAATTTCTCTTCATTTAAAATAGCCAAAAACTAGAAAAAAAAATGCTATATGGGATTGAAAATATATGGAAAAAATAGCCAATATTTTTCTTTAAATTCCCTTTTCAGTTTTCACTTTGACCACGTTAAATTTTGAAACTTTGTTTGGGGTCCTCAAAGGTCTCGATTCACATACCCCAAATTGAACCAAAAATTCATTTGAGTCCTTTTTAGTCTTTTTCTCACTCGGGATCAGTTTCGACATTTGGTCTAGATATATTTAATTACATTCTAGTCGAATCATTTTCACGAAAATGGGTCAAATGAGCACAGTATGGGGGACAATTTTGAGCCCGATCGGGCGGGTCAAACCCCACCCGGCTCGGCCCGTTTGACCAGGCAGAAACGAAGCGCAGCGGACGGGGAAACGGAAGGCGCCTCTCCCACTTTCATCCAGCGACCGAATGAGGGTTTTTTTCGAAATAGGGTTCGGATAAAAACATATTTACAAAAGAGGGTTCGGTCAAAACAATTTTACCAAACCGGGTCCCGTTCGGTAGGGGGGGCGCCGAACGGGACCTGTTCGGCAGTGCTGCTGCCGAATAGGGACAAAAACAAGACGTCGAGGCCCCCCTTCGGCCTGCCAGGCCGAAGG
>JANUWG010000066.1:0-17262 GCA_025175695.1 Eugenia klotzschiana
ATAGACATGGCAGCTATCGACATGCTAAAGTCACAACCGCTGAAAGATAGTTATCTACTCAACCATTATAAATATCACTAAACGTCCACAGAAGAGGCCCCCTGAACAAGTCAAAGAAATTTATCTTTACTTATTGTACTTTACTTTTCTTAACTGTAGCTTTCAGATTCTTGTCATCGAGTCAAACTCTGATGTTAGTCTTTATCTTAGATTCTACACCATTGAGTCAAATTCTTGTCATCGAGTCAAACTCTGATGTTAGTCTTTATCTTAGATTCTACACCATTGAGTCAAACTCTGGTGTAGTATCAAGGCGTATTCAAGTTCTTTCATCGAGTCAAACCCTAACATAATTTTGGATGCGTTGGTCGTTATCTTTTGAAGAAAAATGTGCTCACTAAGCCATCTTGTCAAGTTAAACTCCGGTGTGGTCTACGTTTGTATATTTTCTTTTAAGTCCAGTTGTACCAATTTCCTTTGGATTGTACTCATCACGTCTCTCCATCGAGTCATACTCTGGTTGAGATCAAATGTGTAATTCCATCGAGATTTGTGCAAATTTACGTGTTGATTTTCTGACTATCTAGATATCTCCTATCTAAGATCTCCATAAGACCCTTAATCATATTTAAAAATTGAAGAACAAATTTCGGTAAAAGATACTTTGTTGCAAAGAAATTTCGGCAAAACAGTTTCCCAGGTGGCCGCCGTCAGCTTACCATTCCAACCTGCTCACCATTGTTGACCGGACTAGTTCAGCCGGATTTCAGATCGGTTCAGCCCCATTCCCGACCGGTTCAATACTATTCTCAATCGGTTCAGCACCATTCACACCGGTTCTTGGCAAAATCCGGCATGTCTTTGGGTGTTCTGAGTCCATTTTTGGGATTATTTTCAGCATATCGGCTGCTCACTTATTTCACTGCATTTTAAGTTATTGTGGCACTGTTCGATTTATTTTCAAACTCAAGTTGACTTATTTCCGCACGCCTTGAGTTTGAGTAGATGGTAGATAATCTATAATATTGTATTATCTTAGGATCTATGTAGCTATGGCTTACTGTTCACTATTACCTTATATAATTGGGCTTGTATCTCCCATTCAGGATAGATTCCACAATCACAATATTCATCACTTCTCTCTTCCCCTCAATCTATTTCAACTTTCCTGATTTCAATCTAGGGTGTTTTTATTTGAGTGGAATTGTTTTCTAGAAATTTGTTTTCTAAACTTTCATTCGTTTAGTTTGTCGAAAATGACAAGTCAACCGAAAATATTTTCTGGTCAACAAAAATGCTTATGCATAATATTAGGATAGTGAATTTCCCAATCTGAAGAAGATAACACTTTCCGGAATCGCTCATCTTGAATTTTTTTACATTTTTTTATCTTTTATTTTAATTATATTTTCTTTTCTTTTTGTTCCATTTTCTTTTTCTATTTTTTTCTTTCCCTCGATCACGAGCCTCTACGACGATTAGTGACCGGTCACAAGCACGGGCCGATGAGATTCGAGCCTCGCCAGATCTAGGGAGCTCGAGACAGAGCCTCATTGATGTCACCATGGTCCGACGACCAGTGAGGTAGAAGAAAGATAGAAAACTAAAAATAAACTAACAAATTTAAAAATTCAATTTTTTTAATTTAAGATAAAGTTATAAGATTGAAATCATTTTTCAAATGATCCAAACCCTAGAAACCATTTTTGATCACATATATCCAAACAAAGAAAATTTAACTATTTTTCGGGAAAATGATTTTTCAAAAGGCATTTTTCTTTAACATAAAGTTTTTCACAAAACAAACACACATAAATTCATTTTCTAAAATACTCTAAATCAACCTTCTTCTTTTATCTGCTTTCTTACGTATTCTACTATTATACTTTATCTTATATCAATTTAGTTTTCCGTCCAACTTCTGTCATGAACACTGTAAAACCATTCCCCGTATGTAGTATAATTGAAATAACTTATATTAATGCAAATTGTTTTAGACTCCAAGTTACTGGTAATTTTCTCTCTCGATTGCTAATTTACGCAACCGGAATGGTAATGCTCTGAGTAAAAAAATAATAATAATAAGTAATTCGTGCAAAGTGATCCTGGATTTAAGAATGGCAAATTCTGCTAAGATCTAGTCTTACTCCACAGGATTTGTTTTTAACCAAATGCTTCGGACGCGTGCTATGCATGTCGGAGAATTCGAAGCATGGCAGGGAATTAACAACACAAGGAAAGGGAATTGGGGATTTTCTTGTGCACGTTTATTTCATTAACTCACAGGGACCGATCCCGAACAGGATAACGAGGTATATTGACTTTACCTGATGTTGTTGCCCTTTTTACACTTGCTTTACTTTCTCTGAGTATATTGTTATGATTATTGACTTCATTACTCCATCACCGGCGTATCCGGCTCGTTGACCGCGTGTCGGAAGTCCGACACCCGTTGACCGAGTGTCCGGACGTGTCCGACCGTGTCGGACGTGTGTCGGACACGCGACACGTGTCCGACACCGATGCAATGGTGCCAGCAACGTGTCGGTGCTTCATAGCCCGTCGCACCGCTTGCCGCCGCCTCCCTCTGCCTACTGCTACCACCCACCGCCGCTCGCCACTTGCCATCGCACCGCCGGCCGTCGCCCCCCTTTGCCTATCGCCATTAGCGCCTGCGCCCCATCGTCGGCCGCTGCTAACCACTGCTCACCACCAACCGCCACCAATCATTGTCAACCACCATCGAACACTACCCGCC
Organism: Eugenia klotzschiana; assembly: GCA_025175695.1. Lineage (NCBI taxonomy): Eukaryota > Viridiplantae > Streptophyta > Magnoliopsida > Myrtales > Myrtaceae > Eugenia > Eugenia klotzschiana. Next base: position 2,759 of record JANUWG010000066.1, read on the forward strand.
ACACCGCCGTCCCCTGTCGCATTGCCGGTTGCCGCCCCCCTTTGCCTGCCGCCACCAGCCACGACCTCTCGCCGCACCACCGGCCGCTACTGACCTCGGCATTGCGAAGTTTCCTATACGCTTATTTATTTATGGCAAATGGGTCATATTTAAGTATGTGAAGTGTGATAATTTTCTAAATGATGGGGAAGTCGATGTTTCCCAATCTTCATAACAAGGTCACTTCTCTCCAAGTTAGAAATAATGTATGAACATTGTTATTGATGTCTCCAAGTCGATTTTTTTTTTTTGGTGTGAACATTGAGGTCGAGAATCTTTCAATTTTTCATGACTAGAGAAGAGAAAAGGCAGAAACAATTGAAGGGTAGATCTGCATCGTGGTCTCGATGTGAGTATTATATTTGCGTTGGTGTGTTATTGTTGTCGGTTTCTTCGCACGTGATGCTGCTGTTCCCCTGTTATGTTGCCTTTTCTTTTTTTAATGGTCAAGATGTGTAATTAAGTATTGAAGATTTAGCAAATCTCCAATATCCTCAGGCGAATCTTTAAGGGAATCAGGCACCTTTAGATTCCCGATGGAGAGCACAATGTCGAAGAGTTTTTTTTTTTTTAAGAGTTCCATCTCTCTAAATTTGAGTATTTAAAAAATGTCAAAAATTTTAATGTCAAATGAGAAATAAAGATATCAAATGCCATGGGCACGATGACTGGCCTCGATGGACCTTGGCCCGGCTTTTGTGGATCTTGAGAGCAGAACACGGCACCGGGTTCTCGAACTCGTTTTTGGTAGATCGGGGGCTAATGCCGGTGCTCATGCCTCGAGACCTCAGCATCAATTGTGTAAGTTACCGATATTCAAATAATGTAAATCTACTCTTGAAAAATCAACTTAGATATTCCTTAGCAGATGACAGGGAAATTTTATCCCATTCATTCTCGGGTTTTAATCCATTGAAAAATATTATCATTTTTCAGGAACATAATATTTTTTTTTTCGCGAAACCGACCGGAGAGTAGATAATTCGGAGAAATTGCACGTTAGCTTGTCTCGTTGGCCCCATATCGTGCGTCCATTATTTTGCCACTTTGAGACCGATGATCACGGCGAAAGCGACCATTTTTCAACAAAGACAAAAAAAAGAAAAAGAAAAACAGAAGAATAAAAAGGCAAAAGGAAGCAACCACCCGCCCCCCCGCAACAGGGCCAAAAAAAAATCAAAATTGCGATAAAGAATTGGGCGGAAAGGAAAGGGCGAGCCACGCGTCGTCACGCGGTTGGTGGACCGAGTCGGCTGAGGGTGACAAGGGGACTCCCGAGCACGCAAGCACCGAAAAAGTCAAGCCCTGGGAAGGATCGTATTCACACCTCCAAAGGAAAAAATCTCTTCTTTATTAAACTCTCTCTCTATCATCACTAAGCCCTCGGCCATTCTCAGTACATGACATTTTTAATTAATTTTTGAATTTTAAGTGGTATTTTTTTTTTTCAAAAACTGAAGTCCAAGTGGATTTCAAAATTTAGAGAAAAAAATTCAAAAAATAAAATTAGATTTAAAAAAATAAAAATTAACAGAAAATTTTTAAAATAAAACTTTATTTAAAATAAATTGAGATAAGCTAAAAAATAGAAAAAAAGATATGTAGAGGCGGCGACGACTTGCTGTAACGCTCACCGCTCGATGCGATCCTCCTTTTTTTTTTTTAAGCTTTTTCATTATTTTAAATAAAAAATTTAATTAAAAAAAAAAATCTCACGATGAACTTCGGGCGAGTCAGCGTCATATATAGATCGCGTCGAATTTTCGACGGACCCAATTGGAGAAAAAGGCAAAAGAAAGCGACCACCCACCCTCCGCAAAAAGGCAAAAGCTCGGTGCGGATGGGACACGGCACGAAAAAAGGCCAAAAAGAATCGGGCGGAAAGGATAGACAAGCCACGCGTCATCACGCGGTTGGTGGACCGACGACGACAGCCCCCCGTCTTCATTCTTTCTTGAAATGGGACAATTATTATGTGCCGTGCTTAACGTAGGAACCGGTAACATCACATGTGAGAAACCGACGAGGATGGGGACCACACTCCAACGCATGATTTACTTTTTTCACTGTTCTGTGTGTTTTCCCTCCACTAGACGAGCAATCTTTGTCGTTTCTGTTGCAGAGTCTCGAGGCCTTCGTTGCCAACGCTGGAATGAAGTGGTCACCCGATTTATTTATTTTCGATTAGGGTTTTTTCCTGGCCAATTTGAGTGAAATGTGTTTGAATTAGGGCTCTAATTGAGGGAGATGTGGAATCTGAAGGAACCGGAATCACGCCAATTGAGGGAGCAATTAGGGATCCTCTGTGGAAAATATGGGATTGAGTGGCTTCATTTTTTATTTTTTTTTGGTCATTTTCGCAAAGGACGCCAATTTGCTTAGCGAAATGGTGTCGTTTCGCCTAAATTTCTTCTACGTCAAATACTAGTCATGCCATATAAGATGATCAACGATGACTAGGCTATTATATCAAATCGAGCCAACACTTTATTGTGGTTTAGTTTGGTTTAAGAGTACTTTATGGAGAAAAACTGTTCAGAAATCTAATTAGGCTGTTCAAAAATCTAACCAGACTGTTTTTCGTGGTTTGGTTTTGTTTCAATTTTTTCGAAACCAAATCAACCCTAAAAAATCCTAATGTACACATTATTAATTTTGCTAATTATGTTTTCCATTTGTATACAAGGTAGCCTATTGAAACGTATTTGATTTCCTTTTTGTGTGAATTTATGAGCTGATGTGAGTGTAGATTTTGGTTTTTGTTTTATGAAATTATATTAGATAAAAAGAAGAAACGAACGGAGAAAGAATGACTAAACCGAATCAAATCCTAATAATGGTTTGGCTTGGTTTGTTCTTAATTATAATACGATTTGGGGTTCCTTCATTTCACGAAAAATGGGATGTTGGTGGAAAATATTTTTCGGGAAGTAATTTTTTAAAAGAAAAATGACAATATTTTCGAGTATTCGGCTAAGACATAAAAATGAACTAAAAAATATTTCCGATTGTTTGGTAAGGAAAATCTGTTTTGATTTTTCATGTCATCATTTGGTCAAAAATTGCTTATAAATTTTCGAGAAAAAAATCAAATTTCTTAATAATTTTTCATGTGACAAGTACGAAGAAGAAGAAATTCCATGCGATCTTGCAATGATAATGTCCTCCAACTTATTTTTTTTTTTATAGATCCATCAACTTTATTGACTATATGGCAAATGGGTCATATTTAAGTATGTGAAGTGTGATAATTTTCTGAATGATGGGGAAGTCGATGTTTCCCAATCTTCATAACAATGCCACTTCTCTTCAATTTTAATTTCTTTGAGAAAAACAAAAAAGCCAATTTTAATTTCGCCAATGGACTTTAAAAGTCTTCGTCGTCGGAGAGGAGTTTAAGTCTTCGTTGTCTTCCTTCAACATTAAAGCCACCCACTCGTATCGAGATCTGCAAAACCTCCTTGCTTCTCTCGAAATTACCTATTGGAGAGAGAGATAGATAGAAAGAGAGGTTGACCCTGCTAAGTGCAAAGTAAGCTTCTATGGCGAACTCAGAGACAGGGGCGAGCACCAGCAATTCACCAGGAAGTGAGTACCAGGTTTTCCTGAATTTTAGGGGGCCCGATACTCGACGTGGATTCACCGACGTCCTCCACCATGCCTTGAAAGATGCTGGGGTTCGCGTTTTCAAGGATGACGAAGATCTTCGACCGGGTGAGGTAATTAGTGACGACCTTCGGCGAGGGATCAACGACTCTAAGTTGTACATACCCATCTTCTCCAAAACCTACGCGTCGAGTCACTGGTGCCTCCGCGAGCTTGCGATGATGGTAGAGAACATCTCTAAATCTAAAGATGGGAATAAGAAGGTGATATTGCCTATCTTTTACGACGTGAAACCTGATGACGTCAAGCAAAAAACAGAGCTGTACAGAAATGCCATATTGGAGTTGGAGAAACCGAAGGGGGATCAGAAAAAGAAGTTCAGCACAGAGGATGTGGAGAAGTGGCGGCAAGCTCTGCGCGAAGTGGATGGCACCAAAGGGTGGGAGCGGAAGAAATATTCAGGGTAATCATCTAACCGTGAATGTGAATATTATCTTTTACAAATGGATTATAGTTTCTAATAAAAATTCATTAATTATATTCCTATTCCAATTTCCCTGAATTTAGCTAGAATGTCTGGAATTCTTCTTTTATTTTATCTAATCACAAAACATTCAATTTTTTTGTTTCTGACCTAATAGGATCTGATAACGTAAGAACAATATATTATGATTATGTTATTCGTCCATAGTTTTAAAAAGTTTCCATGGGAACAATTGTTAAGCTAGATTGAAATTAGTTGACTTGATGTATTTTTGGTCAACTGGCAAGAAAATGTATTTGTTACTCTCTCTCAATCGAAACTGTTTTTACTTTGTGGCAGCGATGGGCATCTGAGCGAGACCGTCGTTAACGAGGTTGTGAATAGGCTCAAGACAAGACAAAGAGAAGTAACCGAAGATTTAGTTGGAATGGAGGGTCGAATAGCAGCGATACACGATTTGTTAGACATCGACTCCGATGGTGTGCGGCTTATTGGGATTTACGGGATGGGTGGTGTGGGTAAAACAACACTCGCAAAAAAAATCTTCAACCAACTATGTCCTCGCTTTGGGAAAAGCTGCAGCTTTCTTGATGATGTAAGGGAAACGGCAAAAACCAAGGGCATAGTCGAGCTGCAAAAACAATTATTGTCCTCTATCTCCAATTCTAGAGCCGCTGACGACATCCGTAACAGTGATAATGGGGTCAAAAGGATTGAAGAAACTATTTGCAACAAGAAGGTACTCATTGTTTTGGATGATGTCGATGACGGCAACCAAATCAGAAAACTAATCGGAAGGAATTCTTTGTGTGCTGGTACGAGGATCCTTGTTACCACTAGGGACATTGAGGTTTTGGTTATCAGGGAATTGAAGTATAAATTCCAGCATCATGGACTGGAAGGATTGAGTGACGGACACGCACTTCAACTTTTTAGTAGGCATGCGTTCAACGACGACTCTCCTCCTTCGGATTACTACACTCTTTCACAGGGCATTGTGTCTACTACAGGTGGACTACCTTTAGCTCTTGAAGCAATAGGTTCTTCCCTTTTTGGTAAGAAAAATAAAAGAATATGGAAAGAGAGGCTGGAGAAGCTAAGGAAAACACCTCATCAGGATGTATTGGGAAAGCTAAGGATTAGCTATGATGCCTTAGAGCCGGATTATCAACAAATATTTCTCGATGTTGCATGCTTTTTTATTGGTGAGGATAAGACTAATCCAATCTACGTGTGGGAAGATCTTGAATTTGGCCCAGAGGAAGCCATTGATTGCCTTATAAAGAGGTGCATGATAAAGGTTTCAGAGGGTGAGAGGTTTTGGATGCACGATCAGTTTAGAGATCTTGGAAGAGCAATTGCTAAGGAGCAACGTACCAGGTTGTGGGATAGAGATGACATCATTTACGAATTAAGATCGCCAGAGGTAAAGTATGATAAAATTTGAATAGAACCGTTCTTAATTGAGGATTCACGTTTCTTAATTGGGAGCTATTCTTCTGTTTCAACTTTGTTTCCTTCTCTTGACGAAATAAAATTTTGCCATATTGACGAATTCCTGCTCCTTCTCCTCAATGCTGTTGGCAGATCAAGAGAAGCGTTCTAGCACTCCGTTTGCAAGAAAAGTTTGAAGAACCTGTAACTGTCACTGCGGAGGAGATTGAACGGTTCCCAAATCTGCGGTTTCTTTGGTTGACTGACGTAATGTGCCAAGGCGACTTCACAGGCTGCCTTTCCAAGTTGAAATGGATTTATTTGAGTAGTAATGGCGGAGAGCATAGAACAATCAATTTGCATCTAGAAAACGTGGTTGTGATGCATACTAAGTTCTATGAGTGGGCAGAATGGTACAAGAGCCCAGTCCCAATCGTGGTAGGTTACAAGTTTTCTCATTTAATGAAGGGCAAAATCTATTGAATTTGTAGTCTAATTTTCTCATTTAGTGAGAGGATCAAATGACAAACGATACAAGTTGGGAGCTCAAATCCATATTTATTGCTTGTACGGACATCTAATTCTCTGTCCTGATGTTTAATTGGCTTTTGTAGGAGGCAAAGAAATTGAAGTTTCTCAATCTTCAACGTGCTGATTGGTTGCACAGCACACCAACCTTTTCTGGGTGCTCAGTTTTGGAGAAGTTGACGATTCTTAGTTGCAGAATTTTGGCCGAAATTGATTGCTCTATGGGGACACTGAAGTGTCTGACTGAATTGATTGTTGAGGATTGTAAGAAGCTTTCAAAATTGCCCAAACAAATTGGCAAACTAAAGAATCTTCAACGCCTCTCTCTTAAGGGATGCAGCAACTTGTCGGAACTCCCTGACTCAGTTTCGGAGTTAGAGTCATTGACGAAGCTGGATGTAAGCAAGACAGGGATTACAAGACTACCGGATTCCATGGATAAACTCAGTCAACTCCATACACTGGACCTATCTGACTGTCATGAGATCCAAGAGTTGCCGGAGCTCCCCATAAGTTTGACCTCTCTACAGCTTAAAACTAGATCGTTGAAAATTGTGCCTGATCTCTCAAACCTTACTAATCTAGTTGAACTGACCCTATCCGATCGCTCTGAAATCGGTCTACCAGCAAATCCAATTCAACCTTGCCACTTGCTCTGGATTGGGGGGCTATCCAAATTGAGGAAGATGGTTTTGTGCCTTGAAAATGCCGACGCAACGTCTACTGATTGGGCTTCCCTTACTCTGCTGGAAGAACTTACTCTCTGCGGACTAGACTTGCAAACGCTGAAACTCGATGGGCTTCCTCACTTGGAAAAGTTGACTATCGTAGGCTGTGTACTCACAAGACTATCCATTACATCGAGTTTGAGAAAACTGAAAGAAGCCGAAGTGGGGGGTTGCGACGAGCTAGTTGAAGTTCAATTTGTCGGCGTCTTACAATCGATGGAGACCTTGGAAATTAGGGATTGCAGATCTTTGGAGAGGTTGGTTTGTGTGTCGTCGGAGGAGGCACGGTGCAATGAGCTACAACCTCGCGAGTTGACTGATGATATGCGAAGGGCGTCCATTGTCTCAGGATCCCTGAAGATGCTTCAAGACCTCAGTCTGCAGAGATGCCCAGAGCTACAGGATTTTCAATTTGTTTCAATGATGGAATCATTGAAAGAATTATATGTTTATGGCTGCGATTCGCTAAGAAGGTTAGGCGGTCTGTCAAACTTGAAGAATTTGAAGGAATTACAAATTGAAAAGGCCAACAGCCTGCAGATTGTCGAGGGCATTGACGAGTTAGAGCGTGTTGAGAGGTTGACGATTCGTGATTGCAAATCAATGGGAAGGACTATAGACGTATCAAGCTCAAAAATACCAAAGGAGTGCAGGATGGAGTTGTCGCTCTGTGGGGAGTTACCAGAAACTGTTCCATATGATTCAAGCATGACTTGGGAGTGTTACAGAGAGAAGATTCTGAATGGACCAACACAAGCGTCGGCCTCTGACATCGAAACAACTTTTTCTGACTGGGAAATAGAAGCAGGGGATCCTCCATTGGAACAGGTGCGCCTTCTTTCTCTTCATGGATCATCACTGTTTCTTCTGCTTTATTTTTGCGTTCTGTTTCTGCTTTATTCTGGTGAAGAGATACCATAATATGATTCTAACACGCGTAAGTGCAACCATGGAAAGTCCCATTATTTTCGCACTTACTGGGACGTGCGTCAACTTGGGAAGTGAGGTCAGTGATCTTGTCTCCCTCACCCTCTGACATAGAATCTATGCCCTCCTCCTTCCTATTTGTGCTTTTGGTTCATTTTGTGCTTATCACAATTACTCAAATAACATAGACCTATTCTTACCCCCAAAAATTGATGATGCAACTTCAGGTCTTCTTTTTCACTTGATAAAATTGATACAGTGGAATAAGATCACGCAATCTAACATAATCACGAGATACGAGAAAATTGAATAAGAAATAGATTCAACACACCCAATTTCCGTACCTCTATTCAAATAGTGATCTAGATCCATGGGAAGAGTAGCAACAATGGACTTGCTACAAATTAGATGATTTAAACATGGATAATAGTCTCTCAATTCCAAGCTCCGATTCCAACAAATCCTCATCCAATGTATCACTCTACCTCAAATACTGTTTTTTCTCAAACTAAAACTCACATAGAGCACCTTAACAATTTCAAGAAGATATAACGTGTAATAGCACCAAAAAAATAGCTTTATAATGCATCCTGCACGTGTCCTCAGCTCCACTACGTGCTTTGTTGCTCCGGGCTACTGGGCTCGACCCAGTATGGCTTGACTCACCAGCACCGGCACCGGCACCTCTGCAAGCGTCTGGGAATGACCCTCTGAACGCCCATACTCATGTAGATGCCTATTTGCCCCCCCTTCGCTTGAATCCAAGCTGGCATTCTTGACAAAATGTCCACGTTGGCTCAAGTTTGCAGCCAAGTCACAGTCGTGATTCGTCACTTTACATTGTTGTGCTCTCCTAACACCTTCCACGAGCTGTTCAACTGCCACATGTCTATAGGACTCTCTACCACAAGTATCTTCTTGCACATGTTATCACTGAGGCAAAACTGTCGATCAGTGTTGGTCATTACTGAACTGGATTTCTGTGCCGAAATGACTAGCCAAGTCCCTCGGCCACACTTCCTCTTCCACTTCTTTCACTGTCGCTCTTTTTGGCGTCAGTCACTGATGAAATTACCGTATCTTATAACAAAACCTACCAACTCGTATTGCAACCCACAAGGGTAACGACATAACAGCTAACAGATCAACCACTCTCTTGGTTGCCTGCTTGACTCGGGTCTACGTACCAACTTACTACCACACTAAGGGAACTGCTTCTCTGAAAACCAACGAACACTGGAGGATCCATTTCATGTATACACGGGCTGACATTAAAAATTACCAACAGCATGTTGAAGATCAAACCTTGTACTAAACCAAGACAAGGCATACCTCTACAATCACCAGTCCTAGCATGTGAAGTACGAGATATATGCTCCACCTCCTCCCCATGCACAAGGACAATTTAAATGATGTCTTAAACGTGCACCAGCAGGGGTATATACAAATCTTACCAACTTCATGTCGTGGTCCTTCAAACTCCTCTCATGTGACTCTCTGTGTCATTCTCAACATTCCGGCTTTCCTATTTCTTTGAATCTCTATATGTGACACTTCATCCGCTGCTTCCAAGTTCCTCAAGTAGGGCTTCGCATTCAATTGTCCCTCCAACTCATCCACCTTCACTGGCAACCGCAAAGCCTTAAGTCTGTGATCACCACAGAATATCTATAAGTTGTTAAGGAATACTACCACACTGCAGAATCTGTCTCCTCACTGGCACTCTGCTCATCTTCGTGCTCTTTTTGCAACTCCACCTATTTTTATGTACACCATTTTTATCTTTCTTTATAATTGGTTACTCCTATTATAAATTAGAGCAAACTCGTCAAAAGTTAACTCTTTGCTAATCATAAATCAAGGTGAAAACTCATTTGCACCATATGTTGTGTCCTGTCACCCCAAGTGCATATTTAAGGAATTTGTATCTCCTTGCTCTAAGCTTCAGTGTGCCATCTTTCACATGAGTGTAAGTAGGGTAATTACACATCTCAATCCAGTGTATTTAGCAACTTGCTCGACCACATTTCCTCACATAAGTGCAATCAATTGATATTGATGGCTATACTACATGTTGTATTCATGGCCAAAATTGGAGAGTAAAAACTCAACTCTCTCCAACGAAGTTATGCTCATCATCCTTTGAGTTTGCAAAATTGTGGTGTGTTGGTAGTAGTGTGGTGTTTCCCTAAGCCTTGCTCAATGCTAATCGGCTATTTTTTTTTTTTTTGAAAAGCTAGGGATAAAAATTTTAAAAATTAAAAAAATTATTTTTGAAAAAGAAGATAAGAGCATTGGGCTTCGTTGGCAAGGGCCCGTGACCCTTGCTGAGTATCGGGGAGGGCCGTTGGGCCTTGTTTGGGTCAAATGACGTTGGCACCATTATCGCCGTAGACAATCTACCGGCCAACAATCGCGCGAGCACTATCCCCACCCAACACGTTTGTTGAAGCCACGCCACCAACCTGACGCCATTTTCGACATCTGTCATACCAGTACTTTTTTTTTTTTGATGACCGAGGTTTCCGCGCGGCCGGCAAGCTTGCGCTCAAACCAGCGTGTAGCACGACTAGTCTTCGGGGGGAGCTGGCGCAGGACCCCACCACCACGGCCCCCCACTTAAGACACTGGGCTGGGAAGTTTTGAACCCAGGACCTCTCGTGAAAGGAACTGAGCGCAAACCAACTCAGCCACCAGCCGGTGGGTATCATACCAGTACTTAATCCTTGTGAAAATCCACTTTTTGTCTCCAAAAGCAGATTTCCTTGTTTTCTTAACTTGTGTCATCTTGGGAAAGTCATCAAGAAGTAGATCAAAGCCTAACTGTTGCTCCTTTCCAATTTTGAGGGAATGAAAATATTCGAATTAGTGAATGTTGCTTGATTCTAATAGATTTATGTTTGATTGATTCTTTAGGAAGCATTCTTTGGGCGATTAATCTAGGACGAATATCTAGTGAATTTATAGTCTAATTTTCTTATTTGGTGAGAGGATCAAACGACAAACGATACAAGTTGGGAGTCCAAATCCATATTTATTTCTTGTATAGACATCTGACGATGTTTAATTGGCTTTTGTAGGAGGCAACGAAATTGAAGGTTTGCGATACTGATTGGTTACACAGAACACCAACCTTTTCTGAAGACTCAGTTTTAGAGAAGTTGAGTATCTATCGTTGCCGACGTTTGGTCGAAATTGATGGCTCTATTGGGAAACTGAGGTGTCTGACTGAATTGATTGTTGAGTATTGTGGGGAGCTTTCAAAATTGCCTGAACAAATTGGCGAACTAAAGAATCTTCAGTACCTCTCTCTTAGGGGATGCTACAACTTGTGGGAACTCCCCGACTCAATTTCCAAATTAGAGTCATTGACGGAGCTGGATGTAGTCCACACGAGGATTACGAGGTTACCGGATTCCATTGATAAACTACAAAGCCTGTCATATCTCGATCTATCAAGGACGACCATAGTGGAATTGCCTGGGACAATGAGCAAGCTTAGTCAACTCCATACACTGGACCTATCTAATTGTCATGCGATCCAAGAATTGCCGGAGCTCCCCATAAGTTTGACCTCTCTACGGCTTAAATCGGGATTATTGAAAATTATGCCTGACCTCTCAAAGCTTACTAATCTAGTTAAATTGTCCCTATCTGATTCTTATGGCAAAGGAAGAAGAAGTGAAATTCAACGTTGCCACTTCTGGACTGGGGGGCTATCCAAACTCGATGGGCTTCCTCGGTTGGAAAAGTTGAGAATCACTTGCGGTAAACTCACAAGACTATCCATTACATCGAGTTTGAGAAAACTGAGAGAAGTCAAAGTGTATAATTGCGACGAGCTAGTTGAAGTTAAATTTATCGGCGTCTTACAATCGATGAAGATCTTGGATATTAGGGGTTGCAGATCCTTGGAGAGGTTGGTTTGTGTGTCGGAGGAGCCAGGGTGCACTGATGGTCTGCGAGGAGCGTCCATTGTCTCAGGATCCCTAAAGATGCTTCAATACCTTAGTCTGGAGATATGCCCAAAGCTACAGGAGATTCAATTTGTTTCAATTATGGAATCATTGGAAAATTTACTTGTTAGACAATGCGATTCGCTAAGAAGGTTAGGTGGTCTGTCAAACTCGAAGAATTTGAAGAACTTACTAATTCAATTTGCCCACAGCCTGCGGATTGTCGAGGGCATTGATGAGTTAGAGCGTGTGGAGAGGTTGATGATTCATGGTTGCAAATCAATGGGAATGATTATAGACGTATCAGCCTCAAAGATACCAGACAAGTGCCAGATGGATTTGTCGTTCTGTGGGGAGTTACCGAGAACTCATGGTAACATCTATTGGGAGTGTTACAGAGGATATGTTCTGAATGCACAAACACAAACGTTGGACTTTGACGTCGGAATTGGTCCATGCCTGTGGCATAGTCACAGAGTCGACATTCTGAAGGAACTAAGACAAGCGTCGGCCTTTGACATCGAAACAACTTTTTCCGACTCTAAAGTAGAAACAGGGGATCCTCTGCTGGAACAGGTGCGACTTCTTTCTGTTCGTAGATCATCACTGTTTCTTCTGCTTTATTTGCTTTCTGTTTCTGCTTTATTCTGGTGAAGAGAGACCATAATATGATTTTAACGTGCGCAAATGCAACCATGGAAAGTCTCATTATTTTTCGCACTTACTAGGACGTGTGTCAACTTGGGAAGTGAGGTCAGGGATCTTATCTCCCTTACCATCTGACTGAGAATCTATGCTCTCCTTCTTCCTATTTTTGCTTTTAGTTCATTCTGTGCTTATCACAATTACTCAAATGACATGGAGCCCATTCTTACCCCCAAAAATTGATGATGCAACTTCAGGTCTTCTTTTGCACTTGATAAAATCGATACAGTGGAATATGATCACATAATCTAACATAATCACGAGATACGAAAAAATTAAATAAGAAATAGATTCAACACACCCAATTTGGAGTGATCTAGAGCCACGGGAAGAGTAGCAATAATGGACTTGCTACAAATTAGGAGCTTCTAACATAGATAATAGTCTCTCAATTCCAAGCTCCGATTCCAGCAAATCCTCATCCAGTGTATCGCTCAACCTCATATACTGTTTATTTTTTCCCAAACTAAAACTCACATAAAGCAACTTAACAGTTTCAAGAAGATATGACGTGTAATAGCACCAAGAGGATTTGAAAATAGGGTTATAATGCCTCCTGCGCATGTCCTGAGCTCCAATGGGTGCTTGGTTGCGCTGGGCTAGCTGGTCCAGGCTCCCAGCAATCAGGCTCGAGCCAGTATAGCTTGACTCACCAAGCCCTCTGCAAGCATGCGGGAATGACCCTCTGAACTCCCACACACATGTACATGTCTATTTGCATACCTTCCCTTGAACCCAAGCCGTGTCCACATTGGCTCCAGTTTGCAGCCAAGTCACGGTCGTGATTCGTCACTTTACATTGTTGTGCTCTCCTAACGCCTTCCACGGGCTGTTCAACTGCCATATGTTTGTATCGATCGACATACATGTCTATAAGTTGTTAAGGAATACTACCACACTACAGAATCTGTGTCCTAATCGGCACTCTGCTCATCTTTGTGCTCTTTTCGCAACTCTACCTATTTTTATACACACCATTTTCATCTTTCTTTATAATTGGTTACTCCTATTATGAATTAGAGCAAACTCATCAAAAGTTAACGTCTTTGCTAATCATAAATCAGCGTGAAAACTCATTTGCACCATATGTTGTGTCCCTTCACCCCAAGTGCATACTTTAGGAATTTGTATCTCTTTGCCCTTAGCTTCAGTGTGCCATCTTTCACATGAGTGTAAGTAGGGCAATTACACATCTCAATCTAGTGTATTTAGCAACTTGCTCGACCACATTTCCTCAGATTAGTGCAATCAATTGATATTGATGGCTATACTAGATGTTGCATGGATGGCCAAAATTGGAGAGTAAAAACTGAGCTCTCTCCAACGAAGTTATGTTCATCATCCTTCGAGTTTGCTGAAGTGTGGTGAGTTGACAGTAGTATGGTGCCTCAATAAGCCTTCCTTAGTGCTAATCGGCTAAATTTTTTTGAAATGCTAGGGATAAAAATTAAAAATAACCAATAAAACTAAAAAATTATTTTTGAAAAAGAAGGCAAGAGCATCGGGCTTCATTGTGCAGGGGCCCATGTCCCTTACCGAGTATCGGGTGGGGGTTGGGGGGCTGTTGGGCCTCGTTTTGGTCAAATGGCAGTGGCACCATTATCGCCATAGACAATCTACCGGGCAACAATCAAGCGAGCATTATTTCCACCCAACACCTTTGTTAGAGCATTTGGAGAGTTTGAGAGTTTATTCGTGCAGCTCAATGGAAAGGATAATTGATGCATCGAGCTTAAAAATACTGAATGAGTGCCGCATACAAATAAAGTTTAGTGGGCAGTTAGTCAACTCTGATTATTATTCTGCGACATGGGCGAATAGACCAATACAACCGTGGGACTTCTTTCTATTGGAAACGGTGTGCCTTCTTTCTATTGATAGATCATCACTATTTGTTCTAATTTATTTGCTTTCCATTTCTGTAGCAAAAAGACGTAAAATATAATTTAGGTCCCATAGACATCAGTCCATCTTCTTAGGGTGATTAAGTGTGAGGAAAACCGTTTATGTTGATTATTGCTGAGTGCTTGCGTTTGGGTGTTCAAACTAAGGATTATTGTCATATGATATTTTGGAAATCTGTTTTCTTCTTTAAGA
>JANUWG010000067.1:0-17245 GCA_025175695.1 Eugenia klotzschiana
CTGGTACCGGGCCGGGCGGCTCGCGGCGGCGGCCAGGTCGGGGCTCCACCGGAGCGGGGCCACGCCCACCTCGGCCCTGGCCTGGTTGTGGGCGTCCAGGAACTCCTGGGCGGCGGCGGGGAGCGGGGCCGCCGGCGACGGTGGCGATGGAGGCGTTCCTGGTGGTGGGGGTTGAGCTGAGATGTGGAGTGGGGCTATGAGGAGGAAAGCTAGAAGAAGAAACGAGTGGGTCATTTTTGCCTCTTGGGTTTGAATGGCAGGTGGAGTTTTGCAAGTAGGTGCAATTTATAAGGCGCAGTTCGGGAAAATTAATAATTCCTCGTACATAATTTTTGTTTTCCATAGATAAGCGCCGTAAATACGAGAATCCATGATCATGAAGATTATAAGTTCATGCGTGCGAGGAGCGTCAACGGTTCGATTAGATTTTTCATAAAATTCGAATCTAATCGAATCGCTTGGGTGTGCATCTAGCTTTGGATTGACCCGCGATCCGAACGGAATATAAACCGCACCAAACACCTAGTCCGGTTCTTTTTTTTTTTTCACTTTTCTCCGAGAACGCACCAATTTTTTTTTCTCTCTTTTTTTTAATTGAGTGGATTGATTTGTTTTTCAATTCGCTAGTGAAACGAAACTATCTTAATCAAAGAAAGGATTAATTTTTCACTATTTGTGTGAGATATTTTTGAATTATTATTAATTATTGTAAAAACTTAAACTTTTAGACAAACGTGTTATTTAATGCTATTTAAGGCTTTGGGTAATGGGATTTTGTTTCGTAAGTACGTGGATTAGTTTCGAGAGGGGATGACGAGGTGGTATTAAATGCAAATGCAATAAATAGAAGTTTGTACAGGATCATCGCACGTGACGGTGTTTTGACTTGACGCCCACCACCACAGTCCATGTGATGTGATGTTCATTCTACGTCGTTCCCCGACAACATCATTAAAAATCCACTGGCCCCCATCAGGCGTCTTTGCCAACCTCGATTTTGAGGCCCGCTCGACTCCCAACAGTTGTAGCCCCTTTGCACTTGGGAACTCGAACCTCAGAAACATTTTAGTGTAAATATTTTTTTTAATCTTATCTTAAGAAAAATGATTACATGTGGTTGGAGAAAATTTATCGAGTTAAAGTAAGTTGATACTACAAAAAAATAATAATAATAATCTCGATCGACTTTATTCATACGGCAGTTACCCCTTATTAAAAAATGATCGTTTGTATCGTTTGTAAAAATAAACGAATGGATAATATTTTTATCGTACATAAAAATATTTAGATATAAATTACTGTCAACTCTCTTAAACTTTCCTCGATCTTCGGACCAAGCTGTATGAGGCGTAAACTCGCCTTATGTAATATTTTTTATTGGGCAACTATTCTAAACGATATAAGCTATCATTTTTAGTGTTGCGGATTAACATCAAAGAGATGCGCGAATCCAAGCACAAATAATAAAGGATGAAAGCAAAATCAAAACGCACAAGATACAATATACATGGAAAACCCAAGACGGAAAAAACCATGAGGAGAGAGATAGGTTTCACAATCTTTAATAGTCAAGCTTAAGCGTACAATCCAAATATCCAAAGATCTAACAAGAAGAAGAGAAAAACAAAGAAAAGAGATAGAATGTGGAGGTAAGCGTTACTATGTAATGTGTAACATATCTCTTTTATAGCTCATTCTAAAAAGAAATCCTAAAATAAAAGTGCATGATCCAAAATATCTTTATCATTAATTTGAAAGTCAAAACTCAACAAATCTCCGCATTGACTTAAAATCTCTAAAAGAACGTCTTACCTAACACCACAAAACCTCTTTCTCTCACCATCAAGAGTAACCATACAAGGCCACCCGCCAAACGGCAGAATCGACAACACACAATCCTAAGCCTACGTGAGCGTACTAGGTGTAGGAATCAAGGGATGAAACGCTATCAACTCCACCTAAGTAACTCAAATAGCGAAAACGCCAACCAAGTCCAAACAATGCTTGAACTTGGCCAAAGGAATTGGTTTGGTCAACATATCCGTTGGATTATCCACCGAAGTGCTTTCTTCACCGTAACTGAATCCTTAGCAACCTCATCACGCACAAAATGATACCTAATGTTGATATGTTTCGTTCTCTCATGATACATCGCGTTCTTGATCAACTGGATTGCACTTTGGCTATTGCAAAAGATAACGGAGGCTCCCTCCTACATCATCCCAAGTTCTGTAACCAAACACTTCAACCAAAGAGCTTCCTTTGCTGCTTCCATCGCTACCATATACTCTGCTTCAGTGGTAGATAAAGAATAATGTCCTGTAAAGTTGCTTTCCAACTAACCGCGGAATCACCAAGTGTAAAAATATAACTTGTCAAAGATCTTCTTTTGTCAAGATCACCTGAATAGTCATAGTCAATGAATCCAACAACCGAATGTCCTATATCACAACATCTATCAAAGATCAATCTCACATTTGAGGTACCTCGAATTTACCGAAAAATCCACTTCGTTGCTTGCCAATGAGCTTTACCTGGATGTGCCATATACCTACTCACAGCACTAACTACTTGGGAAATGTCTGGACGAGTGTGAATCATAGCGTACATAAGACTACCCACATAACTAAAATATGGAACTCGAGACATCTCATCTTTCTTTTCTTTGGTTTTAGGTGACGCCAAAGGAGTATTTACCGGTTTAGCATTCTTCATGCCTAAACGTTCAAGCACTTTTTCAATATACATTTTCTATGAAAGGTATAACTTCCCAACCTATCTATATCTGCGAATCTCCATACTTAAAATTTTCTTGGCAACTCCAAGATCCTTCATCTCAAACTCCTTGCTAAGTTGTCTTTTTAACAATTGTATCTTGGACATGTCTTGCACTGCAATAAGCATGTCATCCACATACCACAACAAATAAACAAAAGAATCATCACGCAATTTCTTATAGTACACACAATTGTCATGCGCACTTCGCAAGTAGCCATGACTTAACATTAAGCTATCAAATCTCTTGTAATGTTGCCTTGGAGGTTGCTTGAGACTATACAAGGAGTGTTTCAATTTGCAAACGTGATCTTTTTTACCATTAACAACGAATCCCTAGGGTTAAGACGTATAGATTGTTTTCTCGAGCCTTCCATGCATATAAACAGTCTTGACATCAAGTTGCTCAAGTTCTAGATCATAAAGGGCCACTAACGCAAGCAACACATTAATAGAACTATGTTTCACAACTAGAGAAAACACTTGATTAAGTTGATTCCCTACTTCTGACTATAACACTTCTCTTCCAAACGTGCTTTGAATCTTTTATCTTCAACCCCTGGAATTTCCTCTTTTCTTTTGAAGACCCATTTGCTTCCAATAGCTCTTTTACCCTTAGGCAATTTCATAATATCCCAAGTTTGGTTCTTATGAAGAAACTCCATCTCTTTATTTATTGCAACAAGCCACTTCTCGTATTCAGAACAAATAGTAGCTTCACGGAATATAAAAGGTTCTTCAATACCAAGCTGTTCAACAACTTTAAGAGTATATGTTACCAAATCGACAAAACCATACCATTGGGGAGGCGCAATTTGCCTTTTAGCTCTCCTTGCAACCAAAGTCTGAGGTTGTTCAACTTCTTCTACTTCATCTTTGATTGAACCTGAGTCTTGTTGCTTTTTGTTACTTTCTGACTAAATAGAAACACCTTCAGAAGTTTTTCGTGGATGCTCTAAACTAAACTCCACCTCTTTTGCTCATGTGGCCCAACCGCATATGCCACAATCTTGATTTATTAAAATCTAAAGAGGATGATACATTTTAAGAACTCATAACGATACTTCGCTACATAACGTAAAGACTATATTTCTTGTTATCTCTCATCACAATCAAGGAACCCATTGAAATTTTTGAAACTACACCTCCATCGGTGTACATGCATCCAGTGGAATCCAAATTGCTCAAAGAAATAAGATTTCTTCAAATCTGCGACGTGCCTAACATTTGTCAAAGTTCTTATTACGTTGTCATGACATTTTATCCGGACCGTATAAATACCCACAATCCTACAAACTGTATTGTTGCCCATCAAAATTGAACTACCACCGACTTTGTCATATTTGTGGAACCAATCTTTGTTTGGACACATTTGGTATGAACATGCCGAATCCAAAACTCATTCATCATCAATAGGACAATCCGAAGACAATATAGTCAAAACATTTTCTGCGTTAGCTAACTCGTTATCTTTCACCAGACTAGCCGAATCGAAACTCTCCTTTGACTTTTTCCCTTTAGCCTTGAGCAAAGGACACTTATTTTTGTAGTGCCCAAATTTGTGACAATAGTAGCACTCCACTTTTCTCTTACTCTGGCTTGACCTAGACTTCAAACACCATTTACTATTACTGCACCTATCCAAATGATTTGACCTTCCCTTAACAACCAAGCCTTCGGATTTATATGCACTACTGCTAGCATTCAACTCTGTACGCATCTCCATGGAATTCAATGAGCCCTTCACATCCTCAAGAGTTATGATTTCTCTTCCATATAACATAGAATTCACAAAATTATCAAACAAGCTTGATATAGAGCATAACACAATTAGGGCTTGGTCTTCATCATCTAACTTCAAATCTAAATTTTTCATATCCATCACGATTTTATTAAATTCATCTAGATGTTCTTGGATAGGAGTACCTTCTTGCATCTTTAGCGTGTAAAGACGCTGCTTCAAGAATAATCTCATCGTAAGAGATTTCTTCATGTAGAGACTCTCTAGCTTTTGCCACAATACCGAAGCCGTTTCTTTATCGGTAAGTTCATGAAGTGCCTTGTCAACAACGACAATTGGATAGTGCTGTGAGCCCTCTCTTCTATCTCCTCGGTACCAGCCGTAGTTATGTCGTCGGGGTAATTCCCATCCAAGGCTCTAACTAAACCTTCCTAATGCAACAATGACTTCATGTTGATCCTCCAAAGTCCGAAATTATTTTGGCCATCAAAAGGTGCCACTTCGAACTTGATAGATGCCATCTCGAGCAAAAAGCTGAAATTCCTTGGCTTTAATACCAATTTGTTGCGGAATAACACCAAACAGATGTACGAATTCAAGCACACATAGCAATGGATGAAAGCAAAATCAAAATGCACGAGACACGATATATGTGAAAAACCAAAAAAGGGAAAAATCACGGGAAGAGAGAAGGGTTTCACTATCTTCAATAATCAAGTACAACCGTACAATCCAAAGATCTAACAAGAAGAAGCAAAGAGCAAAGAAAAGGGGCAGAATGTGGAAGCAAAAGTTCCAATGTAATATGTAACATATCTCTTTTATAACCTCTTCTAAAAAAACCCTAAAACAAAAGTGTATGGTCCAAAATACCCTTATCACTAATTTGAAAGTCAAAACTCAACATTTAGGAAAATAATTTTCAAATAGTTCATTTCTGCGAAATAAATAGAGCCTTAAAGTCATTGTCTATTCTATGCCTTCACCACTGGCCTTCGATTGCCAATGTGTACGGTTGTTGGATCCATTGTCCAAGGAACTCATTGAACTCTTACATGTTCCATTTTAGTACAATTTATTAATGGCAATTTGAGTCTTCATGGGAATCACAAATATGTACATACTATCTGACGTTAGAGAATCGTCTATATATCGTGTCCTTATGGCCAGATGTTATCCAGGGGTATACCTTGGCATCCATGGTTAGCCAATATAGCTAATCAAGTTCAAATCTTCCCATTTAATGTGTTAGTGAGATCTCTCTTAGTTTGATGTTTAACATTAAGATGCTGAAAGCAGCTTGATCGTTTCTTTTATCTATGGCTGTAATCCGGCGAAAAAGATATTTAGCTGGCTATCTTGGATCGGCTTGGAATTTACAACCTGTTTTCCTGAGTGGGCTACTGGCCCCATTTCAATTGTTTCCGATCAAACCCGCGAATTAAGTGAGCATTGAAGCTGGAAATCGTCGTTTCACTAAGGAAAAGAAAAAGGAAGGTGGGAATTTTCAAAACTTTATAGTAAGGTAAAGGAAGGACGATGTTTATAAACGCTCCTGATAACAACCGTGAAGCAAATGAAATATTTCATTAATCTGGGATAATTATATAAAAAATAAAAGTCATAAAATCTATTGCACTTGTGTCAATTTAGTCTTAAGCTTTTTAACTTGGCTCATTTAGTTCTAAACATTTTGACGATTTACCAATTAAGTCTTAATCTTTTTAATTGTGCCAATTTAGCTCTAAAAATTTTGATGATATGCCAAATCCTAAATCTTTTTGACGATATGTCAACTTAGTCCTCAATCATTTTCATGATTTGCCAATTTAGTCCTTCCAGCTAATTTTGACCAAAAATCACTAACGTGGAGGTCTAGTCAACTCAGCCGTCCTACGTGACACGATAGGGGCTGACGTGAATAATTTTGTTAAATTTTTTTAATTTTTTTGATTTTCTATTGTCTTTTTTTATTGGTTTGACCAGGCCACAGTAAGAGAAAAAAAAAAGGAAAGAAGAAAAAATAATACGAATATAAAAAATGTTTAAAAGTACTTAAAAAATTATTTCACGTCAGTAATTTTTGACCAAAATTGGCTTGAAATATTAAA
The DNA here is from genome assembly GCA_025175695.1 of Eugenia klotzschiana. Classification (NCBI taxonomy): domain Eukaryota; kingdom Viridiplantae; phylum Streptophyta; class Magnoliopsida; order Myrtales; family Myrtaceae; genus Eugenia; species Eugenia klotzschiana. The sequence goes on from JANUWG010000067.1 coordinate 6,628, forward strand.
TTAGCAAATCATCGAAAGTTTCGAGATTAAATTGACACAATCGAAACGTTTAGAATTGAATTAACAAACCATCAAAAGGTTTAAGAATAAACTGACTAAATTAAAAAATTTAGGACTGAATTGATAAAAATATAATATGCTTAGGACTTTTCTGATAATTTTCCCCATTAATCTCGCCAGACCCACCATGGCGAGTGACTTCAAGGATCGAACACTCTCATGAAAGCCCAAGAATTAGCGTATTGAAGCTTGAGATAGGCACTTTCCAGTCCCGGGCTTTGAGCCTAATGGGATTTTGGTCACTAAATTAAAGTATAATTACAAGTTGTTTCCCCTAAACTTCGCCAAATGGATGTGAGCCCCTCGAGGAAGACTGTGTCAACGAAGACCTAGGTCAGAATTGGCCGATAGAGGAAGGTTCAATCCTCGCGGTCAAACGATTTATAGCTTCGAAAGTTACACGAACTGAGTTGACGAGTGACTCAAAGCCAAAAGCCAGGTTTCCCACAAGGCTAGGCAAGGCTCGAAAGAACTTTGGCAGTGTCCTACCGCTACCAGTTCCAAATTAACACTCGACGATGACCTTTTCCCACTTCTTCTCCTTATTCGAAGTTGGCTATAAGTACGTAGTATATACTCCTCCTGGATCGGTCCGGTCTCGATTCATCCTCAGTTCTTTGTTTCTGCTCCCCAATTTTTCTCACTAGCTGCGCGGAATGGCCCCTTCTTTCCACTGCGCGCTTTCTTTGCATCCTCCTTTTCCAAGTCCTAGTTAGTCCGGGTTTGCGGATGAAAAGGGCCAGCCCGTTTCTTGGGTTTGGCTGTGAACCTCTCTCCCAACAGGCAGATCCGCCGGCACTTTTACCGTTCTTGACATGATGTTAGTTGTCATTTGCCATAGAGATCCCTGTACTGCTCTTGTCATGGTTACCCGTTCGTCATGGCAATGACTTTGGATAACGCAACGTTTGGAGAAATCCTGTTCTGCTGGTGAACCCTCTAGCATTAGGACCGACAATGGCAATCTTGCCAATCTCGGCATTCGCTTGCATGTGTTCCAACCTCCGTAATATGAAGGCATGGGTTGTGATGACATGTTGGCCCTCTTTGATCCGCACTGTACTACGTTGGCATCAAGAACGCATATATGATAAATGGGATAAGGATGCTATAAGTGCTATAATTTTCGTACGGCACTTACTTGTATCCCATAACTTTTTCTCGACAACTTAAGTGCCATAATTTAAAAAATCGTTTACCCGAGTGCCATAACTTTTAACCTTAAGTGCAAAAAAAAAAATTAAAATTAAAAAAATTCACCTAACTGCTAACAATCATACATGGCATAGCACTTGCAATGAACTTTTTTAAAAATTATGGCACTCAAGTTATCGATTGAAAAGTTCTATGGCACTCAAATAATCAGGAAAAAAAAAAGGTTATGGCACTAATGTGAGTATTGTACATAAGTTATGATAGTCAAACGATCGAAAAAATTATGACATTCAAGTGAGCATCGTGCGAAAGTACTTGTGATATCCTTTTTCTTTCAATAAACCACACACCATTCTTTTACCTCTCCTCCCATCATCCCCCCATTCATTGGGAAAGGATCCTCTTCTGCACCAATCTCCTCTTTCAGTCATTTACCATGTGGTTCTCCCTGTATCACTTTTCTGAAAATCAATACAGTTTTTAGTTTCATAGCTTCAAGAATGGTGCCACTTCCGGTACTTTTTATCCTTCATTTCCTCCGCCGTTAGGAATTTATGACCTTCTAGTGGCATTGCTGTTTCTTGGGTCAGGTTCGGCGTAAATGCCGAACATTCGTATGGCTTTCCCATGTATAATTTCGCTGCTGCTAGTAGCAGTTGTTTGTTTTTCTTTCTATAGCTGTTGATACTTGGCCACATATGTTGCCAATCAAAACAAGTCCATGAACACTTGACCCTCAATTTTTCTTGCAAAGAGAAATGTGAACCGTTGCATGCTATTTCGGCATATTCAGCTTCAGACGAAGAATTGTAATAAAGAATCCTATCTCGTTTGAACCTAGCAACAAATTGCTCACAAACTCATCAAGTCGTCGGCGCATCCTGACCAAATCAGCCATTGAGATATCAGATCGAGTCCTATAATCTAAAACCAAAACCCTTTTTCCATTTTCATGCCATGCATGTACAGAAGAGGATGGCAAAATTAGCATGCCAAGAGAATGATGCCTTCTTCAGTGACAAAGGTGGTTGGGCTAACACAACAAGCAAGAGGTACGTGAATTGGTTATTTTAAAGAAATTTAAACTTTCTCGCAGAATGCTTGTAAGTACTCGTTTGAAGAAGAAGAAACGACTATGCGGATGTTGATACTTCTATCAAACAGTTAATAAAGGAGTTGAAGAGTTGGATTGCAGGTAGTGTGAAGACTTGAATGAAGAGAGCAAGAAGAAACAGAGTATCTGTTCAACGAAGAGAGAAAGAAGAAACAGAGTATTCAAGAACAGTTTTTCATCTGAGAGCGCATTGTTTTCATTCTCCTCTGTTTTTGCTATTTATATTACATGAGCTTGCTTGTAGACTAACAGGGAGTAGTTTAGAATAACAGAAAGTAGTTTTTACAACTCATCTGTTCAACTAACATACTAACAATATTCAGTTGACAACTAAGTTGACAGTTGTGCAGTTGAAGGACTTAGATCCCAGCTGGACTCTGCAACATCATACACACGCGTAGCTATCAATGCTGATGTCTTGCTTTCTTCGCTTTCTTTACTTCGTCCGACTCTCCTTGTATCAGAGTGTGTGTCCTTTATATATTGCTTAACATCCCCCCGCAAATTGGGAAGGGGTCGCCAACCCAAGCCCAATTTGGTCCTGATAGCACAATGAGCTGTACGTGATAAGGACTTTGTAAAAATATCAGCAAGTTGATCAGTGCTGGGAACATAACACACACGGAGAGATCCTGAAGACACTTTCTCGCGAACAAAATGAAAGTCAACTTCGACATGCTTGGTGCGAGCATGTAAAATAGGATTAGCTGTAAGGGCAATAGCAGACTGATTATCACAGAATAAAAGTGTTGGAGAGGAAAGGCAGACACCAACATCTCGTAGAACAAAGCCGAGCCATGTAAGATCAGCAGTAGTTGATGCAAGTGCTCGATATTCAGCTTCTGTGGATGACCGAGACACAGTAGGTTGCTTCTTAGCTGCCCACGAAATTAGATTAGAGCCAAGATAAATACAGAAACCAGTGGTGGAGCGTCTGGTGGTTACACAGCCAGCCCAGTCAGCATCGGAAAAACCATATAAGGCTATTGAACTGTGAGAGTGAAGAAAGATGCCAAGATGGACTGTTCCTTTAACATAGCGAAGAACTCTTTTCAATTTATGGAAATCACCAATTGTCGGCTGCTGCATCTTTTGACATAACAGATTTGTGGCATAAGCAAGATCAGGCCGAGTGATTGTTAGATACTGTAGACCACCAACTAGACTTCTGTATTCTCGAGGATCAACAAGTGGAGTCTCATCATGTTTCAGAGGTACGGATCGCAGGGACAGAGGAGTTGAGACTGGTTTGCATTCTGTCATGTTAGCTCTTTGAAGAAGATCGAGAGCATATTTGGTTTGACAGAGATAAAGATCATCAGTGGTGCGTTGAGCTTCAATACCTAAAAAGTAATGAAGATACCCAAGATCTTTCATATGAAAATGCAGGCTGAGAGATTTTATCAGGTTAGCAAGAAGCTGAGTTGAGCTACCTGTCAATATAATGTCATCTACATATAATAGTAGAAGCACTGTGTCTGGACCATCATGTAGTACAAATAGTGAAGGATCAGCTGTGCTACAGAAGAAACCAGCTTCGAGAAGAAAATTACTGAATTTGTCGAACCATGCACGTGGTGCTTGACGAAGACCATACAAGGATTTCTTGAGAAGACATACAAATTGAGATTTCTGAGGATGAACAAAACCAGGTGGCTGCTCCATATGTACTATCTCATTTAAAGTCCCATGTAAGAAAGCATTTTTAACATCAAGTTGATGTATTGGCCAGTTCTTCATCAACGCCACAGAGAGTACTAAGCGAATGGTAGCATGCTTCACAACAGGACTAAAAGTTTCAGTAAAATCAACTCCCTCTTCTTGATGAAACCCTTTAGCTACTAATCGTGCTTTTAATCTATCAAGACTTCCATCAGGGGCTAGCTTAGTTTTAAACACCCATTTACATCCTACAACATTCATTTGGGTAGTTCGAGGAACCAAAGTCCATGTCTGGTTTTCATGCAAAGCATCTATCTCTTCCTGCATTGCCTTATGCCAGCCTTTATCTGCTAAAGCTGATTTAACCGATCGTGGTTCAGAGGGAATCTTGTATTCAGCCAAGCATGCATATCTGGGATTTGGTTTTACAATTCCAGATTGGAGGTGAGTTCTCATAGGGTGAGTAGAGACGGTACCTTGTGAATGTGATGGAGGGCTCTGCTGAATCAAATTGTGACGAGTTTCAGCAGCAGGGATTTCAGTTATTTGTGTGAGAGCTTCTGGTTCTTCAAGAACTATACCAGGCTATACCTGTTCTTGTGAATGTGATGGAGGGCTCTGCTGAATCAAATTGTGACGAGTTTCAGCAGCAGAGATTCCAGTTATTGGTGTGAGAACTTCTGGTTCTTCAAGATCAATACCAGACTGCACCTGTTCTGCACTTGGAGAATCAGAATTATATGTGGTTAGATGACCAATATCGAGAACTCCACTCTCCTGTAAATATCCCATATCACCATTTGAAGTCCGTTGTACTTGTTCTAAACCTGGAGACTCTAGAAACTGAGTCTCTTCTGCCCATTGCCGATGCAAAGCAGTGTACTGACTATATTCAGTAGTGAGTCTTTTAGCAAAAGGGAAGACCCTCTCATCAAATATCACATGTCGACTAATGTATATGCGACCATTAGTGGGCACAAGGCATCTATATCCTTTGTGACGATCACTGTATCCCAGAAATACACATGTAAGTGAACGTGGATCAAGCTTATGTTTTGCATATGGTCTGAGGCAAGGGTAACAAGCACAACCAAAAACACGTAGAGATTCATAGCTAGGCTCTTGTTGATAAATTTTGCTATAGGGAGACTTCATTTGTAACTTCGGTGTTGGAAGTCTGTTGATAATATAATTTGCTGTCATGAAGGCATCAACCCAGTACTTTAATGGAACTCTAGCATGATAAAGTATAGCCAAACCCAGTTCAACCACATGGCGATGTTTTCTTTCTGAAACTCCATTCTGTTCTGGTGTATGAGGACAAGAAACATACTGTTTTATGCCACAACTCTGCAGATGAAACTGGAACTTGTTGCTAGTGAATTCTCCACCACCATCACATTGAAAGGACTTGATTCGACGATCAAATTGATTTTCTACTTGTTTCTGAAACAATATGAAAATGTCATAGAATTCGGACTTCAACCGCATTGGATAAATCCAACTATAACGAGAGAAGCTGTCTATGAAAATGACATAGTATTTGAAATTCTGAAAAGAGTCAATTGGTGAAGGACCCCAAATGTCACAATGAACCTTTTCTAAAGGAACAATAGACGTAGATTCTGACAAAGAAAATGGTAAAGCTGAACTCTTGGCAACTTGACAGCTGCTGCATACAATATGTGTTCTTGTACTGCAGTGAATTAGTTGCTGACTCTGCAAATGTTTCAGTGTTTTTGAGTTGGTATGAGCCAATCGTTGATGCCAGATATCTTCTTCTACAGCCTTTCGTCTTTGAGTGAAGAACACCTCTGTGCTATGTGGATCCACCCGATAAAGTCCCTTAACCTTCCTTCCGAGCATCACTGTTGTATTGGTGTGATTGTCCTTTATATATACAGCATTTTTATCAAAAATAAAGGAGCAAGGATAATCATCTGTTAGTCTTGATACCGAGAGAAGGTTTTTCTTGATTTCAGGGACAATTAGCACATCATTAAGAGGTAATGAATTGAGTTCAGTATGTAATACAGCATTGCCAATACAGGATATGGGTAAACATGAGCCATTTCCTACCATAACTGTATCTGACCCAATGTATTTAGAGGAGTTGTGAAGTATACCCGAATCTGCAGTGATGTGGGCAGACGCACCAGTATCTGGGTACCACTCGCTGCCTTTAGTATCTTCAAGATGCATTGCTGCTAGTGCCGTTGGAATCTCCTCTGCCTGATATGAGTTGTCAAAGCGATACCAGCAACGAAGTGCATTGTGTCCTGGACGTTTACAGATTTGACACTCCAATCGACTCATTTCTGTTGCTTTCTCACTCTGAAAATGTTTGTCAGATGTTAAACTTGGAGCAGGATATGATTTAGTGTCTTGGTACCTCTGTGAAGAATCTACATATGGACGAAATCCTTGACCCGAGCTGGGAAAGTTATGGAAAAGTTTGACATGTGAATTCTCCTGACTATTATTCCAGCTATTTGTTCTGTAACTTTGGTTCCTTCCTGGATAACCATAGCCATGGTTTCTATTATAAGATGGACGTCCTCTGCTATAACCACGTCCTCCACCACGGCTATTACCTCTTTGGCCTCCAGAACTAAAATTTTGCTGAACAGATTCATTATTGGATTCAGCCTTCTGCTGACTTTCGAACTTTCTTTGTCCATAGTAAGCTAGATGAGGATTGTACTGACTCGAGGAATAGCTCTGTAATCTTGCTTCAAATCTTTCTAACTGTGAGATTACTTCATCATATTCTGGTTGAGGTTTCAGGCAGTACATAGTGGTTCTGAAATTCTCATATTCAGATCCTAGCCCTTCAAGAACACCAAACATTTTTGTTATCTCATCTACAGGCTTCCCAATAGCATTCAACTGATCACATATTGATTTGTATTCACGAAGATAGTCAGATAATGATCGACCTCGTTTCTGGCAAGCTTGTAACTTTCCTCGTAGTTCAAATTCTCTTGCTACAGACTTCTGTGTAAAACGATTAAGTAACGTTTGCCATACCTCATATGAAGTTTCCAGGCCAATGATCAAGCCCAGAATATTCTCAGACACAGCTCCACTGATCCACGATGATATGAGTTGATCTGTTCTTACCCAATCTGAATAATCGGGATTCACGACTTCAGCTTCATGATCTTCAACTTCAACCTGTAACGTTTGAACAGGCGATGGGATTTCACCACTAATAAACCCAAAAAGTTCTTGACTCCGCAAGAATCTATGGAACTGAGCTTGCCAAAGAAGGAAGTTATCTTCAACAAGTTTGATTGTGACGAAATTGGAGATATTGACATGGATTGGAAAAGGAAACTTTGGTATTCTTGTTGTCATTCTCACGCTCTCAGGGATGGCTCTGATACCATGTGAAGACTTGAATGAAGAGAGCAAGAAGAAACAGAGTATCTGTTCAACGAAGAGAGAAAGAAGAAACAGAGTATTCAAGAACAGTTTTTCATCTGAGAGTACATTACATTCGTTCTCCTCTGTTTTTGCTATTTATATTACACGAGCTTGCTTGTAGACTAACAGGGAGTAGTTTAGAATAACAGAAAGTAGTTTTTACAACTCATCTGTTCAACTAACATACTAACAATATTCAGTTGACAACTAAGTTGACAGTTGTGCAGTTGAAGGACTTAGATCCCAGCTGGACTCTGCAACATCATACACACGCGTAGCTATCAATGCTGATGTCTTGCTTTCTTCGCTTTCTTTACTTCGTCCGACTCTCCTTGTATCAGAGTGTGTGTCCTTTATATATTGCTTAACACTTCCATCACTTCCGCAGCTCCCCTCCATCCGCTCCCACTCGACAACTCCTTGTAATACCAGCCCCTCTGTCTCAACGTGTCCTTTTCAGCAACATAGATTAGGAACCTATTGACACCAAAACCCGAGAGCCTCAGGTCAGTTGCCGGGTTTATCAGAGGGTCGTCGTACCGGGTGGTCGTTGGGTTCGCTGCCCGCCAGAACTCCTCGACGAGGTACCTCTTCTCGGGTTCGGTGGCCTCCGAAGGCGTGGTTCCTTGCCCCGGAAATAAGGGTGCACCATAATAGCACTGGCAAAACCTATTCCTTTTAGCTTCTCCTCTTCCCGATCGGATGCTCATGTTGTGAACTATGTTGCCACCAGCGCTGTCACCAGCCATAAACACCTATGAAGATTTTAGAGGATATTGTAAGGATGCCGTAATAGACAGCTCTCAAAAGAAAATTTTGTTACCATTGTAAATTTTTAAAACTTCCAATATCGAATGATGATTTCCAAGTACTTGTTGAGCTATTTTCAACTTTTTTAGAGAAAAAGGATAGCACGTGTCAAAATTTTAGTACAACGCACACTTAAGTGTCATAATTTTTTTATGATCCCTTGAGAGTCATAACTTTTGTACGATGCTCACTTGAGTGTTACAACATTTTTTCCGTTTACTTGAGTGCTATATATTTTTTCAATCTATCACTTGAGTACCGTAATGTCATAATGACACTTTCATGACATTTGCATTGAATGTATTTAAAAATTAGAACTCAATTGAACGTTTTATAGAAGTCATCACATTCAAACGATCGAATTTTTTTTTTGACGCTCTAGTGAGCGTCATACGAAAATTATGACACTTATGGCGCTTTCATTTTCAACTATGAGACGAGGTGGGCAGAGGTTAGTGTTAGCCTCGTTCTGCCCTACTAATTTGCCCCTTACACACTTTAAGAAAAGAGAATATTTTAATTTTTTTTTGCCTATAGTATTACTTTTCAAATTTTGAAATAATATTAATACAACCCTTATCTTCTCCTTACAAGTTTTGCTTTTGGAATGACTGCAAGCTTAAAAAGTCTAGGTAACCAAAATGGGACACTTGTTTCCAAAGTGTTTCATCTTCACAATTGTCCCACGTTGACTAATTTGTGAAGTTGGAGATTGATAGGCTCCATAAAACCAATTCATGACGCTAATCTTTTTGATAAAATCTACTAATGAGGCCATCTTTTTATTATAGAAATAATAAAATTTAGATAAATTTCAAATAACCATCCCCGGAATACACTAGCTTTCTTTTGTACATCACCAGAGACATTATATACAACACTTCGTCGCATAGTCAATAGTCGTAGCGCAACACCGCTATATTACAACCAAAACTATACCAAACAGATCTATTACTATGAGTTTGGATGTTATATCTACTAGTGTATTATATGCCGATAAGTGATCGCGATAAAAAATTAAGAACATCTCATGCAGAGTCAATAGTCGTAGCACAACACCGCTATATTACAACCAAAACTATACCAAACAGATCTATTACTATGAGTTTGGATGTTATATCTACTAGTGTATTATATGCCGATAAGTGATCGCGATAAAAAATTAAGAACATCTCATATTACCTTGCTGAGATTGGCATGATAATTCAACCACTCCTCGGGACTGTTTCCGACAAAATGGGAGGCCACCCGTTTCAGGGTAGTCCATGAATCATTGTAAGCTGCCGGAAGAGGATGCTCTGGGGATTCTATAATCGACGGAGATAGCGATGATGTAAGCCTCCGCAACTAAGGCACTTAGATAGTTATGGTGGGTCGGCGACCATGCCGTCCCCTCTATGAAGCCCCCTCCATGAAAGTACACGAGTATGGGGAGCTTTTGGAGAGAGCCGATTGCTGCTTTTGGGATGTAAAGTCTTACTGGCGCGCTGGAGTCTGATGAGATGGCGACATCCTTTGATTGGACGCCGCTCTTCTCGTCGAGTGATGGAGAGACGGTGTCCGTGTCGATGAGTCTCTCCACTCGGCCATCCTTGTAAATCCTCACCACCAGAAACAGGTTATAGGCCACTTCTGTTTTCATTAGGTTTGTGACTAAATAGAAGCGAGACTGCTATTGAGGAGAAGAGGAAAGAGAGTTAACCAGGAGTTTATGTTGTGTTCTTGCATTATGTTGCTGTTTTTATATACCTAGACATCGTCGATAGTCTTTGTCATATCTGGAAAGTTTAATTTTCATCCGATTATTGTCGTTTATTTGGAATGATGATTTTGACTGGATAAGAAATTTGATAGCCGGCCGGATCAAGCAGACAATTTGATTTCTTTTGTTTGTGCTTTAACCAACCAATATGGGGTATTTAGATTCTGTTTGTTCCGCAAAAAATAAAATATTTGAATAATATTTTCTAAAAATTATGACATCTCAAAATTCAATCGTTTGTAAGATAAATAATAGTGGATTTTCAAGGTTTAAGAGAAAATGGTTGGACGTAGACTTATTGAATTAAAAGAGGATTGAAAATCCTAAGGCTTTGGACGAGAAAAATCAAATAGAAATAACGTACCGTCGAATCGTAGCATCGAGACTATTAGTGCCCAAGCCTAGTCCTGATAGAACCTTAGAAGTGAATTTACCATTTTGCCCATAAAGGTAGATTTACTGTTTTGCCATTTTCTCTTGAAATTATCAATTTACCCTTTTGCAAAATTACCATCTTACCCTATTTTGTAAAATTACTACTTTGCCATCAACTATTGTTGTAAAATGACTAATTCACTCTTGCTTGTGAAATTACCACACTACCACTAGCTTAATGAACTAAAGAT
>JANUWG010000068.1:0-17104 GCA_025175695.1 Eugenia klotzschiana
ATACTCTAGAAGATAGTAGAAGTAGGCAAATCCTGGAGGACCAAGACACAGCAAGTGTTGGGGTTGTTTTAGGCCAGATGATTGACTGGTCGGGCTGTAAAAATCTCGGCCCGTGTCAAATGCACATGAATTCTGATGCCAAAGCATATTTTTTTATTGAGCTCTAATTAACTTGGGATAGAGATGTTCATTTTCTGCAGATGGTGACATTTGAGATTTGACTTACTTTTCCAAGACATTTCTGTGCTTTTATAAATTGAATGCTGTGTACGCAACTGATTTTTTTCTTTCATCTGACATTGCTGCAATAATTGGCTGCTTGGTATACGAAGCTCGTTTCAACTTCAATCATCTTTGCAGGAGATAACCGCAGACACGGGGGTTGAGATCCCAGATCTAAGTGTCTCTAAGCAATTAATGAGACAACACATGCGCAACCTCCTAAGCACGCTCAGCCCTAGGGAGAGGCGGATCATCAAGCTAAGATATGGCATCGACGGCGGTGAACAGAGGTCACTCTCGGACATCGGAAACATCTATGGTCTGTCGAAGGAGAGGGTGAGACAGCTGGAGAGTCGAGCGCTGTACAAGCTGAAGCAATGCCTCGGCAGCCATGGCCTTCATGCGTATGGTCATTTGGTTATATAATCATATCGGTCCTGAGTGACATATTCCGCGGTTAACGGATCGTGATTTAGAAGAATAAATCTCGACCATAGATTTTTATGAGCAGGCAATGCATCAATTTTCTCGAAAAGCATGGCTATGACCTATGTTTAAGATCTCGGCAATGTGACAAAATGTGGGTAAATTTCTGCATCGTTTATATTGTAAGATTCAGAGTTGTAATTCATTTGTACATTCTTGTAAAAGCTATGAATGATCTGATTATGGATGTCACTGTCACTAATTGAAAGGTTTCTTATTTCTTTTCTCGATAAATTTCTTCAGGAATTACTCCTTTTTCTGGAATCTGGGAAGTGCCCATCAATGATTGGAGATTACTAGCCAGTATCACGTACAGAGATACGACTGCAAATTTGGAAACATTTGCGATGAAGGAATACACGTAAAGCAAGAACAATAACCTCAATGAAAATACAAGACTCTTTGTTATAATAACGATAATATGGATTTATTTACTGGAAAGTTATGTATTTCTTCTTCTATCGGTTTGATCGTTGCTAGGATCTCAACGAGAGTTATTTTGGATCATTCAAATTTTACGGTGTGCGCCTAAATTTATCTGAAAGGTGGAACTAGTACGAGCTTTTCTTTTTTCTGAGACTTGTAGATTGGATTCATTCTTGTTGTGGCCGGTCGATTCTTATGCCAAGGACGATAGAATTGTAAAAGGATTTGGCATAAATTAACTCGAAGGTAGTCTTTGGATTAAGGATCAAGGACAAATTACGTCAGGTTGCAAAATTCGATATTATTACGGTTATTTCCGTTAGTGTTGAGACCTTCGAACTATGTTAACTAGAACAATCACGTGCCCCTCGCACGTGTGTCCAATCAATGGTCGTTTTCCTAAGACGTAATTTGTTTCATAAGTTGAAAGACCATACCGTAGTTAATCCCCGTCTTGTTCTTCTTTCTTTCCTCTTTTATCTTGAGAGGATTTGAAGTAAACTGTGAAAACAACCAACGGTCTTATCTAGGAACTCTACAATGTAATCCGATCAAATCTTTGGAGAATCTCAGGATAATGGTCTTAAAACTTGGGACCCAAGAGAGAACTCAAAATACCCAAATCTCTCCTCCTCTGTGCTATTTTGAAACGAACACGACAATTTGAAGCCTTCTGCTCTTGATACTTCACCGTCTTCATCGAGCACTGCATCCCAAGTTTGTCTTTTTTCTGCGAAAAAGTTTGCTTCGCGTCGAGGATGGAAGACTTTGGTTCCAAGAAACGGAGAATTCCTCGGCCCGTGGTGACTCCCGTGAAGATGAAGAAGCAAAGGATGGCTGGGAACGCGTCTGTCCAGTGTCACCGACTGCGCGCAGTGGAGGGCAAGGACGATCCAAACAGTCGAAACAGAAGCTGTTCCGATGGTTCCGAGAATGTGATGAAAGCTCGGACCACCCAACTACCGATGATTTACGATAATGTCAGTTGCCCGGATGTGGAGAAGATGCTCCGAGCCGAGAAGTTGAAGCACCGGTTCGGGGACGTGATCCTGAAGGCAAAGTTGTTGCTGGATGGCAAGGCAAACGTTCAGGAAAAGCCGGCAAGCAGACGGGAAATTTGGTCTGGGATCTTGCTACAAATTTCGTCGGTGAAAACGGAACTTAGAAAGGAACTCGAACGGAAAAGAGAGGTGGCTCGAACCCAAGTCCGCAGCATGAAGCGGACAGCGGACTTCACAGAGAATTTGGACGCTTTAAAGGAGCTCAAGAGGGTGTTCGGGCGCTCTCCTTGGGTGATGGAAGCGTTTCACGGAGCTCGGAGAGAGAACCCGCTGGAGAAACTCGGATTGTTCTTGAAGGACATACACGGAGATGAAGATGTTGAACCAGACCCACTCGGCAGAGAAGAAGGAGAGATCTGCTGATCATCTTGGTTCTTCGCAATCCTTGTCGGAACTCAAGAGATTCATGATGCTATTTGTAATTTTGTAAGTCCTCTCTGAAGTGCAAGACATGCGACCATGAATTGGTAAAATTCGTTGTACAGATTGAAGTTTTGCTTCATCCCCTTGCAGCTCGACAGGGGAAACAGATTTTTGACTCTCAATGTCCACAAGTGACTTGTTTTGATTCGTATTTTGATTCCAAATCTGCAATTTGTTCACAGATATTTATCAAACCTTGGACTTTTTTTTCCGGATGGTTTCCTTTTATATCTCGTTGTCATGGCATTCTGCAATCGTTCCTACCAACACTTTCGGTTGGATCTGAACTCTGTCCTGAGCTTAGCTAGAAGAAGGTATAGATTGCTTATTGCCACTGTAAATGACCGATAACTCTCGACACAAGCCGTTTACAAGTAAAACGATATAATAGCGCTGTCTCGACAATATTGAACTTCTGCAGACCCTCCTCGTCTCCTTATAATCATCCTTGAAGTACAACCTACCTAATTTTGCTACTACATGCAGCAAAACCCTCTTTGAATACTCAAGAATTCCAGAGTTTTCAAAGGGTGGAAAGTGTCCGTTTCGCAGAGAGAGCATATATAGAACCAGAGAAACAGAATACATGAATGTAACTTTCCAACAAAGGATTGATATCAATTCAGAAATCGAGGGAAACAGATTTGTGTCGATCACATAACATGAAAATTTCTATACGTGTTCTACATTTTACGGAATCTCCTCAACTTTCCATTGATGTACCAGTTCATCCTTCTTCCATGGTTTCTGACCCCCAAATCCTTCTTCCGTGGCCAAAACCATGAGTTTCGGCTCTTCTCTCATCATAGGCCTCGCTCTTACTTCTACATCAAACGGGTTTCTCTATACGAGAACTATATATTACAGCATCACCAATAATTATTGGTCTTTTGTGCCTGCAATGTGTTGGACCCAAGTTCCATCCACGCCATGCCACCTTTTTTCTGCTCTTGCTTCATTTTGTCTTAATCATGCCTATTCACATGAAACCTTTGCTTCTCAGCATGTCCTCGCAGTCTTCAGTGTCCAGATCCGACCCAACCACCCGCTTTCCCATGCTTTAAGATCAACGATCCTCCTCTTATTTAGCGTTCCGGAATGCCCTTGTGTCTCCACCGCCATAAGATTACTCGATGAGTCCATGCCGGTTGACTCCCTTGCAATCTCGTTCACCAACTCTAACACCTCACTCATCTTAGGGCGTAACTTTGCATTCTTATGCAAACATTTGTTGGCTACCGTTGCAAGCTTGTACACAGACTTGATGGAATATTTGCCTTGAAGCCTGCGGTCCACTATCAACTTAAACTTCTTTGAATCAGATAGGTATGGCTTCACCCATTCTAAAAGCTTCTGTTCACCCTTGGGGAGGTTACGATCTAGAGGGCGCCTACCAGTGATTAGTTCATAGAGGAAAACCCCATAGCTCCATACATCATTCTTCGACGTGAGACGTCCAGTTTGCAGGTATTCAGGAGCAGCATATCCCATGGTTCCTACAACCTGGTACAGAACCGTCATTAACAATACAAGAAATATACTTAGAAACATCCATCACACAAAAAATGTCAAGGAAGATATGCATGAGGGACACACTATGTCGTACTTTAATTTATTTTTGTCATAGTTGTACCTTTATCAATAGCGAAACAAATTTCGTGCAAGGTTTTATGTTTTTAGCATGTTTGACTTCTAAAAATGGAAGACGGCGGGCAGTTTGTATAATCGCAATCACAAGGCATAATTTTCATGATGTCCAGATCCCACTACTACAGATACAAGCGTGTCGCGCGCACATATATGTGGATGTGCTTGCGCATGTCTGCAAGGTGTAAAATTTTAGCGCCCCACCACGCATACAGCATGTAGAAATCACTTTCAGGATGTCATCATTCAGATTTTTCCAAACTTCTCACGGATGAAGGCACTATTTTTACTTTAATAAGTCTGACAATGAAGGAATGCAAAGAGATTAAAAGGATATCAGGGTTTTCTATGGAGTTGTACCAAACTCAGACCATTCTCAAAATTGATTTGGGTTCCAAATACAAAGTCACATGCATAAAAGGCTGATTAAACTTGATGAAGCACACAAGCCCATTTTAGCAGTAGCTTGATGAAGCACAACATCCCAACCCCCAAAAAGCCAAAGTAACAAGAACATGCGTAGCGAAGGATATTAAAAAGGGGGGGAAAATTAAGTCATGTTGATTTGATCTAAGTAGAGTATTATTCAATTGTCTGCCATGGTAAATGGTCCATGAGAGTGCGAGTCATACCTCTTATAATCTTTATGTATATACGTACTGCATGAAGACTGTCGTAAAGCTTTAACATACAATTGCCATTGATGCATCAGGATTTTTGTTATGGCTAGAAAGTTAACCATTGACAGTGACATTAAATCTTCTAAAGATAAAAAGTACAATAGCCTGATCACTAAATTGTTCTTAAAGAACAAAATTCTTCAAGCAAATCTTTCTGTGACTAGACTGTCTTCATAATAACGAAATTGAATACTAACTGAGAAGGTAAAAATTATGGCAGATGCTACTGAATAGAGCTTTAGTTATTTAGCACTGAGTTGTGTCTTTAAGTTAGGTAGGAAAATATGGACAATAAATAAAAGAATGATCAATCAATATGAGCATACCGCTGTTGATACATGAGTTAAACCTTCTTGAGGTCCAAGTCTTGCTAATCCAAAGTCCGACAACTTGGCATTCCATTGCTCATCCAGTAAAATGTTCGACGATTTGAAATCTCTAAAAATTATCTGTAACAAAAATCACCCAAAAGTTAAGTAAGAAGCCAGGCCCAGATTTTCAGATATGTAATCCTGGCCAATGAGAAAGGCTGCTGCCATGTCACTATACCCAAGCAAACGATTTCAGAAAAAGTAGAAGTTTCTCATAATCATCTAGTCATCCCGAGTCCCATATCTAACAAGAAAGAAACCAAAAATTACGGAGGCAGAAGGCTACAGAAAAGAAAGGGAAAAGGAAACTTGAAATGAAGAGGATGAGAAAGGAAATTTCAGTTCTGGTGGACAAGTGATGCCTAAGTGCTATCGAAATGGGACGGCTGAACTAGAATGAAGGGAAAACAAATGATGCCATTTATGAGTCAACGTAATATGGATCAAGGTAGTAACCTGGAAGTCCATCTGCTCATGTAAGTATGTCAGGCCACGAGCAGTATCTTGAGCTATTCTTAGTCGCATTCCCCATGGAAGGGTTGTTTGGGAGCGAGATGATAAATGATCATCAACGCTTCCATTTGGCATATACTCATACACCAAAAGCCGTTGAATTCCTCTTTCATCGTCCTCAGCACAGTATCCAACTAATTTTACAAGATTTGGATGCTCAACGACACCAAGAACATTAACTTCTGTCACCCATTCTTTATGTCCCTGCAGATAAATAGCAAGCAGAAACTACACTATTACATATAATCCTTAAAAACAGATGATTACACATGACCAGGGAGGATAAAGTTTTACCTGGGTTCCTTTCCGGCCCAGCTGCTTGACAGCCACGTCAAGTTTTTTAGATGGATCTTCTGTACTCTTGATCATACCCCTATAAACGGACCCGAAGCCACCCTCTCCAATCATCACAGAGCGGCTGAAGTTCTTGGTGACTGATTTGAGTTCTGACACAGTGAAGGCCCTCAGATTGCTCTGGGAAACATTAGGAAAAGCAGTCCTCCCCATAGATTCGATGCTTGCATCCGAGAGGTTTCGAGAATTCAATTCAGAGCCAGTTCTCCTAACATCAGAGTCGGTAAATATAGAAGCTGTGGACTGAGCGGCCGGAGTTTTCTCATCATCCTTCTTGTCCCCATTTAAAAACGAAAAGCACTTCATAGCTGTAAACCCAGGAGATAAATCAGCTATAGAAACACCTCATCGTGTAAAAGATACACATTGAACAGCACCCGGTTTCAACGGGGTCAGGTGAGTCCATGATTCATGTTATCATCATCATTCACAAGTTACTATTTCTCCCAGGTTAAATGGCTAACGCAAATGGGGCTTTGAAGATCGAAGCACTCAAATATCCCAGAAGTTAAAGACCAAAAAAGGTTTCCAGCAACCGGTCGATGCATTGATGAGCAAAACAAGGCAAGTTTGATCATACGAATTACATCAAACACGTCAACCGCTCTCGCAACAGGGAATCCTTCATCAATCAAATGAAGCAAATACGAGCATATTCATGCCAAACGATGATCCAAAAAACTCACCTTGGAACCTTCCCTTCGCGGTCCTTCACATAAAACCCAGCTGTGAAATCAATCAAAAAGCTTGAGGGAAACTATTAGCGACCCACTTAGAAAGACTCCAAAAAGCTTGAGGAGAGAGCTTCCGAGTCCGAAGAAAAAGTCAACAACACGGCAGCTTCAAGTCAGCTCGCAAACCAAAAGTAACGAACAGAAAGATCAAAATGCACCCAAAAGAAAGGGGGGGAAAAAAGGGAATTGCAGCTCCGTATCTGTCATTGTTAAGACAGATGTGCTTCCGATACGTCCGTGTGAGACTGGAACAGGAACCTTTGAAATTTAGACCGTGTGGGTCAGCTTGAGACTTGAGAGAGAGAGAGAGAGAGATCTCAAAGCTTATCCCCAATTCGCTACTCAGGAAAAAAAAATGTATCTTTATATCCTTAAGCTTCGTTAAATGATGGCGGCTATTTTATATTCTCGCCATTGATGACGGCCGTGTTGATGTTGAAACTCTTCGCACTTCATATTTCTCTGCTTTTCTTTTCTCCTGTTCTTCTTTTGGTAGATTACATCAAAGCATTATCGTTACGCGCTCAGTAATTTGAGATTAATCTTTTTACAATATATCCTTACCAAATGTCCATATTATATTTAGACCCTGGAACGAGAAATTTTAAGTAAAGGAGATTTGACATAAGTACGTACGCTCTCTCGGTGGAAAATATTTTCTTTATCGAAGTTTCAATGTGTTTTGCTAAATAAAAGAAAAAAGGGTTAGTACCGATAAAGTTTCCAAACTAAATATCCCACTGCGCCTAAATCCTAGACTTACTTTCATCTCATAAAAAGTCACAAACTAATCTCCGACCCGAATTTACTTTCCGTTGGCGTTCCGTTCAATTTTCTATTATGACGTAAATATGCGACACGCGTGAGGTGGCCGCTCGAATCCGCTAACGTAGGATAGATTTAGATCAGGAATACTACTTTTTTTTTTTAATGGGTTTCGTTGAATGTGTTCGTGGATTACAAGTTTGGAAACCTTTTAATGTTAGCGTGATGTTTGCTCTACACTGTGGATATTTTAGCTCAAGAGTTCTTCTTCCAAAAATACTTGACCTTGTGCCCCAAAGAAGAAACCCAAAAACCAGAAGCTTCCTTGAACCAGAAGGGACAATAAATCTTGGAATCTTCCTTTTTTTGGTTATTTCCATGGATGACCTCTTCAAAAACATACTGCTTGGAACCTTAGTATATCAATTTTTGCACATATGGCAGATAGACATCTGATAAGATCACTTGGTATATCAATTTTGTACTACCACTATAAGCACGGCACGGTCGAACCTTGGTCTGT
This sequence comes from Eugenia klotzschiana, assembly GCA_025175695.1. Classification (NCBI taxonomy): domain Eukaryota; kingdom Viridiplantae; phylum Streptophyta; class Magnoliopsida; order Myrtales; family Myrtaceae; genus Eugenia; species Eugenia klotzschiana. The sequence goes on from JANUWG010000068.1 coordinate 8,206, forward strand.
CCCTAGAGGGAAAGAGTGATGCGAGTGATACGATCTGTCAAGTGACCCCATTTATGCAAATGGCTGTGATGGCGTGAATATGGAAAGAAATGGACGTTGTGCCGGGTAACCGTTCGATGTAATTCCCGTGAGAATCAATTGATGAAGGCCAGTCAAGATTGTAGTCTCCCAATTCAGTGTCAAACACGGCGCACGATTGAACCGTCATGGCTTTTGCTTGTGCCCTTTTGCCCTTTACAATTTGTCCATTCCTTCAAATTAGCCACCTCTCTCTCCTGACCGTTGCTTCATCCTAAAATGGGGACTTGCCACGTTTCTCAAACTCCATTGTTCGCTTCTCCGCAAGCTGTTCACGTTCCCTTGAGCATAACAAGAATTGACCCATTGCTCTGATCTTGATCCTTGAGCTGAAACATTCCAGAAAAAGACGCGGTTAATTCACGATTCTTCTGCAAAAATGTCAGTATTGGATTTCCTGACATTGCCATTGTTCATGATTGGCATCATGGTGCAAAGTTGACATTGACATTGCATGCAATTCAAGTGACTTTTTGATACATGTATTTTAAGTTTGATCCTGGATGCGGGCCTTTACATGCCATTTCAAGAGCTCTATTTGATCCTAATGAGAAGGGGAAGGGATTGCAGATGCCGTCGTGTCTACCTCGTGTCTCTCTTTCTGGTTGTTTTCTTGAGTTTCTTGGGTCGCGCGAGCTCTGTGGATGGGGATGATTACAGTCAGACCAACAACCCAACCGTGTTGCCTCTGGTCACAGAGCTAATCTATGGCCGGCTTTCGAATCTTACCTCTTTTTTCAGAGCCGATATATCACGCAGCTTGGGCTTCTGCATTAAGGATGTGTGAGTAGTTCCTTCTGTGTTTGCTCTCTTATCGGTCATGCTTGTAGGATTTCCCTTCTGATCGAATGTTATTTTGGCCTTTAGGGATGCCGAGTGGAATGGGGCGTTTAACTTTACAGGGAAATTGGATTTTTTGACTTCTTGTGTCGAGAAAACCAAAGGTGTGAACTTTAGCACAATCTCGGATTCCCTCCATCTTTTATTGAAACTGCTTTGTCTCGGAGAGGGAAAGAGAAAGATGCTCTTCAGTGACATTGTAAATTGAAAGGTTTATTGAGTTATAGTTAAGCACATTGGAAAAGTAGGGAAAAAGACTAAAAAGCAAAAGCTTTTTAAGACAGATGAGATTGATTTCACAAATTATCCAGCAAAAGTTGTAATCGTGCTTCTTGTGCATCTTCTGATGGTGGTAATATTTTGGATTAACAGGAGATCTTACCAGAAGAATTTGCACGGTCGCAGAAATCAAGTTCTACTTCAGTAGTTTCTTCGAAAGCGGGCTAACAAGCACAGATTATCTAAGGCCTAACAAGAACTGCAATTTGACTTCTTGGGCTTCTGGATGTGAACCTGGATGGGGATGCTCGGTGGAAACAGATCAGAAGGTCGACCTCAAGACCTCAAAAGAGATGCCTTCGAGGACACATGACTGTCAACCTTGCTGTGAGGGTTTCTTCTGTCCTCAGGGTATTACTTGCATGATACGTAAGTATATGACTGAATCTCAGTTGTAAACTATTAGATGTAAATTCTGAAATAGAAATTTTTGCATAGTATATGCTTCCTAAGAGTAGATATTGATTGAAAAGTGAAAAGTGAATATGACAGAAAAATTTGGCAATAATCTAGTTAAAATATTATGGTGTTACCCCACTGAATTACCATTTAAGATAAGGTAATGCATGAATAAGGTTTCCAATTCTTGGACCAATCATAAGCAGAACAACTACATTATCCCAGGAAATTGTTGAAATGCTATAAGCATAATGGGGAGCTCAAACTGGCCAAATGAGGGTTTAAGTAGGCCATGACTACAGAACAAATTCGGCTAATAGAAAAGGGAAAATTTCGGGAAGGAAAAATTGACATGAAACAATGAGCGCAAATGCTTTCCAGGTATATGTATAAATTGCCATCAAAGGGGCAAATGATGGTCTTAAATATCATTCTGAAGCTATTTTCAGTGCAAAGATAGTAGTAGTTGATAGGCAATTTTATTGATGCAAAAACGAAGTAGGGACTCTCCTTATCCTTTGGGTTGATGAGATTTTGCGAGAACAATAATAAATGAAGCAACTTTTAGTGCATTACTCTGGTTCCGCGGCTGTAAAAGTTGACTGCTCTTATGGATACCGTATGCGGGGCTTATCTTGGCTTCCATGTGCTGTTAGATTGATTTTCCAAAGAAAAAGAGATACGAATTCTGCTTATATCTGTTGTCTTCCTTTTCTTGTCAATGAAGCATGTCCTTTAGGTTCCTACTGTCCCTTGGCAACACTCAATAAGACGACTGGAACATGTGATCCGTAAGTTTCTGGAAGTAGTGAATTGTTTTTTCCCTCCCCTTTGCTCCATTTATGTATTTAAGGGCAAGATATATTGCAGATACAATTACCAAATCCCACCGGGACAGCCGAATCACACGTGTGGCGGAGCAGATATTTGGGCCGATGTCCAGAGGGGCAGCGAGTTATTCTGCTCTGCGGGATCGTACTGCCCGACTAGCATCAAAAGAATGCCTTGCAGTAGTGGGTATTAATTTCCATCCAAGGCTTGATAATTTTAAAAATTACGATATTAAACCCGAACAGTGACGTAGACCTCTCTGGGAAACTTGGTTCATAATCTACCATGCATAATGCACTATAAACCAATTTTCCATGCTCGCAAAAAGGTTGATGTATCTTTGTTCATTTTCAGACACTACTGCAGGACGGGTTCGACCTCAGAGAGAGGTGCGTTTTAATTGGTCCTTCGGACTTTGTTTTATGATGCTGAACAGAGATCTGTCTGTATATCTACATTTCTCTACTTTGTCCTTCTATGTACTTATAGGTTCCATTTAATTTGGGGGGCGGAAGCAGAATTATGCGATATCTAATTTTGTTTGTGCTAACCATCGTAGAATGCTTCAAGTTTACTAACTGCCCCAAAAGCACTGCCACCCAAGATATCCATGCATATGGTATCATCCTTATAGTAAGTACATCTTTGATTATGTATCTTTGATGCACTGGACTCATTTCACTCTGTAAGACACAAATTATATCAGCTTAAAAGTTTTTCAGTTTACATCTTGCATAGAAGAACTAATTCTAGGATTGTTTCTCAATGACCTTGACAGATCCTTAAATTTTGTTTGCTTGGAACAACATTTACTAGCTAATGGGATTATTGTACACATCAATAGATGCTAATGAAATGAAAAGGTTCAGAACAGCCAAATAAAATTTGCAGATCTTCCAAGTGCCAATTGACCACGAAATGCAAACTTTTCAATTCAGGCTGCTGTAAGCACTCTACTGATCATCATATACAACTGTTCTGATCAAGTTCTCTCCACTCGGGAAAAAAGGAAAGCTAAATCTAGGGAAGCTGCGGCAAGACATGCAAGAGAAACAGCACAAGCTCGGGAAAGGTGGAAATCGGCAAAAGATGTTGCTAAAAAACGTGCGGTGGGCTTGCAACAACAATTGTCCCGCACATTTTCTCGCCAAAAATCCAGAATGCAACAGGATCAGTCAAAAGTTGTGAATCAAGCTAAACCTGACACAATGTCTGCGTTACCTCCATTAGGTACTTCCAGTTCTTCTAGCCAATTATCTTCTGCTTCAAAGGAGAGAAAGGAGCCGAGCAGTCTGACCAAGATGATGCGCGCTCTTGATGAAGATCCAAATAGTCAGGGAGGATTCAACGTTGAAATTGGAGATAAGAATATTAAGAAGCAAGCACCTAGGGGTAAGCAAATGCACACACGTAGTCAAATTTTTAAATATGCATATGGTCAGCTTGAGAAGGAAAAAGCGCAGCAAAATAAGAACTTGACCTTCTCGGGGGTGATCTCTATGGCTACTGATACTGAAACGAGAACCAGGCCAAGAATTGAGGTTGCATTTAAAGATCTAACTCTCACATTGAAAGGGACGAACAAACATCTGCTCAGGTGTGTCTCTGGAAAAATCATGCCTGGCCGAGTCTCTGCTGTCATGGGTCCATCAGGAGCTGGAAAAACTACATTTCTTTCTGCTCTCGTTGGAAAAGCTACTGGGTGTACTATGACAGGTTCAATCCTCATCAATGGGAAAGACGAATCCATCCGTTCATACAAGAAAATCATAGGTTTTGTACCCCAGGATGATATTGTTCATGGAAACTTGACTGTTGAAGAGAATCTTCGTTTTAGTGCTAGGTGCAGGTATGTGAGAAGTTATCTGCCGTGAAGCTTATCTACTTTCGTGCATTGTGACTAATCATTTGCTTATTTAGATTCATATTGATACCGGACTTTAGCACTATAAGCAAGGAAATAACAAAGAGTTGAACAGATTATCGTGGTAGTCGATTCTTAACATTTGAAAAGAGATGCAAAATCGCTTTTCTTCATAATGCATAGTTTCCAAGGGGTCCCCCTTTCCCATAGTCAATTGCACATTAGTGATTTTTCTCCTCGTCTATCCTACAAGCAATGATGGGCATTAGTATTCTTTCACACTATGTTACTTATCCTTCTCATTTGCTATACTTAGAAGCCTTCATGCCTTTTTTTCCCCAATGTAACATGTAAGTCAAGAAGGTTGTCCTCCCTGAACACTTTGTGGCATGATCACTAGCACACTGAATTTATTTGTTTCTTGTCAGTAACTTTTGACCAAGTAGTTTGAAAGGACAAGTCTTTTTACGTTGTCTGGCATGCCCTGAATATGTTTGCCCCCTGACATTGTGGATCGAAGTCATGGGTCACTCAGTCGTGCATTTTTCAGATTGCTTTCTAGTAACTTATGTTTTCTAATTTAGTTCCCTGTTTGGAATGGCCAAATAGACTACCTGCAGACATCCCAAAACCGGATAAAGTACTGATTGTCGAAAGAGTTATTGAGTCCTTGGGACTGCAGACAGTGAGGGATTCTCTGGTTGGCACGGTGGAGAAACGGGGAATTTCTGGGGGGCAGAGAAAGCGTGTCAATGTTGGGCTAGAAATGGTCATGGAACCTTCACTGCTAATTTTGGATGAACCCACATCTGGTTTAGATAGTTCATCTTCCTTGTTACTACTTAGAGCACTGCGTCGTGAAGCACTTGAAGGAGTAAATATCTCCATGGTTGTTCACCAACCAAGGTACGCTTTTACTTTCTGTTTCAAATGAGAAGAACTATAAGTTGCTTTGATCAAGGGAGAGAACTTGCATCTACTTTTGTATCTTTTCTCGGACACTGTCACTTCTTCCATGTCTAATATACCCAGTAAAGATTATTAATCTACTAATTCCTTGTCCAAGTGAAAGTAAGTGAATGATCATTGGGTTGTTTATGGATTCTAATGAATTTCTCTTTGACCAACCTTGTTGTGATTGGGAAAACGATTTTGGGATATTCATGACATCCAATTTGTCTTGGCACATGCATGGTCTAGGGCTAGGGATGCCAGTTCTATGCGTGTCTCAGCCGCTGGCATCGTCAACATCAGAAAGCGGTTCCAGTTGCAAAGAGTTGTTACATCAAATTACTCTTAAATGCATAATAACGAAGCTCGGATTAAGGCATTTGTTAGTTGCATACAGTATTCCGTGCATGGTCATACAGTAGTCCCGTCAGTTATTGAGAGGGTTTGGGTATTTTCTACATTATATGTTTTCGAGTGCTTCGCGACAGAGCATTTTTCACTTAGTTCTTCAAAAAATCATTAGTTTAAACTTAGCTGAAACTCTAAAGATGCATGATAATTGTTTTCCCTCGTATTGTCTCGGTTAGTCAAAGGTAATCATTGCGCTTCTTTATCCAGCTACGCTCTATTTAAGATGTTCGATGATCTAATACTTCTAGCAAAAGGTGGGCTCACGGTGTACCACGGATCCGTCAAAAAGGTCGAGGAATATTTTTCTGGAATTGGGATCACTGTTCCAGAACGCGTCATTCCTCCAGACCACTATATTGACATCTTGGAGGGCATCATAAAACCAACTGCAGCAGGGGCCAATCCCGAGCAGCTTCCTATAAGGTGGATGCTGCACAATGGATATACAATACCCCCAGATATGCTCCGACTTGCAGATGGACTAGCAAAGTCTTCTACTGATACAAATGCAAGCAACGCGTCAGATCCTAGTGCTGGAGGCAGTGAGCAATCATTTGCTGGAGATCTCTGGCAGGACGTGGTCTTTAATGTTGGGCTTAAGCGTGATTATATAGAGCATAACTTTGTGAAGTCCAAGGACTTGTCCAACCGTATCACGCCCGGTGTACTTCGTCAATATCGATATTATCTGGGGAGGTAACAAATTCGTACTTCTGGATATGAACACTACCATCTCAATTAAAATTCTCTGGTTCTCTTGATTAAAGCTGTAACAGTGTGACTTGAATGCTTTCAATACTTTGAGCCCTTGAGGTTTAAGATACTTGATGAGCCACAAGTATTTTGTCAGATGCCGCATAATGCCAAAATCTGAGAACTTCATCATTCTGGTGGGCATTTCTGCACTTCACTGAAAAAAATCAAAATTTAGTTTCTAAGATGCATCTGAATGGACCTATTGGACAACATTGTGCAGGCAAAATCTGAAACTCACTCTATGTGTTTCTTCATGACTTATACTTTTTAACTTTTGGTTTTGTTTATAAGTTTCTGAATTTGAAATTCAACTTTATACAATTTTGAACAACTAAAATTGTCACGCTTGTAAAAGATTAATATTTAAAATTGCCAAATTTTCCAGTATTTTTCCACACATTAGAGTATGATTTCTACGGTTGTCGGAAATTCAAATGTGGCCTGTTGACAGATCTCTGTATCTCAACAAAGTTTCTGGATTATATATTCTGAATATTTTTTTTAACAACCAAGTTACTGATCTTCCTAGACTGATATTCAGGGTAGGGAAGCAAAGACTACGAGATGCTCGGATACAAGCAGTCGATTACCTGATACTCTTACTAGGAGGAGCATGCTTAGGTACTCTTGCCAAGGTCAATGATGAGACTTTCGGGGTCCTCGGTTATACTTACACAGTCATTGCTGTATGTAAGTTTATCATCCCCTTTGAATTTGATTAATAGCTACGTGCAAATTGAGACTTCTTATTAACAATTGAGTCATACTTACTTGAGTTTAGCAGTGGCTGCAAAACTCTGTTACCTGGATCTGATTGATGAACATAACCATCTTCTGTTACCGGTCATTGAACCCGGCATATCGTACAACTGTTTTTCGCATCTCTTTCTTATCAATATCCAATTCATTTCCAATCTGCAGCATTACTTTGCAAGATCGCAGCACTGAGATCATTTACCCAGGACAAGTTACAATACTGGAGGGAAAGCGATTCGGGAATAAGCAGTCTGGCCTATTTCTTGTCCAAAGATACAGTTGACCATTTCAACACAGTGATCAAGCCACTGGTTTATCTGTCCATGTTCTATTTCTTCAGTAATCCGAGATCGTCTTTTGTTGATAATTACACCGTTCTGCTATGCCTCGTGTACTGTGTAACCGGGATAGCTTACATATTTGCAATCTTCCTTCAGCCCGGCCCTGCCCAGCTGGTATATATCTGATCCCAATGAACGATCCATCCCCACAATTAATTGGACATTAACCCACATTTATCTGCAACTTACCATTTGTCGTGGGACTTCTCTTCAATATGCAGTGGTCTGTGCTTCTTCCTGTGGTTTTGACTCTCATTGCAACGCAGCAACAAACGGAACACCGCCTTGTGAAGCATCTGGGAGATTTGTGCTACCCCAAGTGGGCTCTGGAGGCTTTTGTCATTGCAAATGCTGAAAGGTTCTTTCATCATATAGACAACTATAATTTCTGCAAGCAGTAGGTCTTGAGTTTCAACACCGACTTATAGAACACTAACTTCGGAGAGAAAAATAGAAAGGGGAGGCCATTTTCGGGAGTCAAATTCATGCCCAATGGGAAATGGGCATCTTTGAAATTCATCAATTGATGATGATTAAGATCACAAGGATACGGACGGTCCTCATTGTTTCGGCGTTCCATTCTAATGCATTCCTTAAGACGAAACTGTGAAGTCCTGTTTTACCTTGAATAACAAAACATAGTTCTACATTATCTGAACCCATTTGATGTTGAGAATCTCTGATCTTCAGGTACTCGGGAGTGTGGCTGATCACTCGCTGTGGAGCACTCATGGAGAACGGTTACGATCTTGGCCATCGGTCTGTTTGTCTGATACTCCTCTTACTCATGGGCGTCGTGAGTCGAGCTGTAGCATTCTTGTGCCTCATGACCTCCCAAAAGAAGTGAATTCCAGCTTCCCTTCTTGCTGAGACCCTTTCTTCTTAGTAGCACCGAGGGAGTCTCGTCTCGCTCGTGTGTACATAATACGAACTCGGAGGTAGATTCGAAGGTCGGGCAAGGTAAACGTGCGTCGTCTTCGAAGAAAATCAGGGGTGAAAGACAGGATGTACAAATTCTAGGAAACAGGCTGCACATTATGCAAGTTAAAATCCTGGAATGCAGAGTGTTTTCTTTTTTTTTTTCCCATAGTTGAATGCTGTATTCTCAGTCCTTTCGAGACCAGCCAAATGTCGGTCGAACCTGTCTCGACATTCGGACGATCGGATGCGCAGAACGGGATGGAAATATAAAAATTTTGCTGTCTAAATTTTGCCGCAGTGATACACAGAACATGGTGTGGAACCAGTGAACATTAATCTGCAGATAAATGAACTTATGAGTTCTACGAGTTATGTACGAATGGACCCTCTTTACTTGTGGGAAAACTCGAGCACCAGCGAGCCCATGCATGGTCAGAAGCACCCCCCAGGCATTTATAGCAGCCTCAGAAAT